>MU002310.1:0-22368 GCA_010093585.1 Melanomma pulvis-pyrius CBS 109.77
AGGCCGAAGGCTGTTCCCATCCCCCAAGCAAAGGCACGCCCGCCGCCTCCACTAGCTAATAGAAAGACGCTTGCTTCCCTGCCTGCCTCATCTCGCAGAAAAGATGAAAACGCAAAGCAGCAAAGTAGGCCCTAGGAGATAGTAAAGGAAATGCCTAAGAAGGCTACGTCTAAGCCTAAGGCTATTCCTATCTCCCAAGCAAAAGCACGCCCGCTGCCTCCACTAGCTAATAGCAAGGCGCTTCCTCCCCCGCCTCCACTCCCTCCTATAAGACAGCATCGTCCTGCCTCCTGGGCCCCAAATAGACGTCTGCCTCCGATAGCCGTGACCCCGCTCGAGGCCGGGTATTTATATGGGTTAGTATGCATCAATCATTAGAAAAAATCACAAGTTTGCGATATCACTTCGATACATGGCCCAACTACTCCGCAGAGCAGACGTGGAAGTCGAGCGAGGGAGGCGCCCTATGGAAGAAAAATCCCCCCGGATTCTCCTCCTTCCAACTACCATGGAAGGAAATCATTCCGACGGAGACAGACGACGGAGAGACTCGGGTCTGGATCTGAACCTGCGTTCTGGCCCACCCATCGTTCCTAGACGCCGTACGGGAGGTTGTGATATTCGTACTCAGCGAAGTTTCGGGATTGAGAAAACTTCGGGTCGAGAAAATGATGGGGGCCTCGGATGGTCAAACGTCGCGGATTCGGAAGTCAATGTGCAGCGAAGCATATACACCTTGAACTATCAATCACAATCGACTGTTCAAGAGGCTTAGAAGGGATAGGATTCTGGGAAATTGAATGAAAGATGGATATATAAGTTGAGAAGACCAGGTGGAGTCGATGGTTGGGTGTACACTTGATCATGGCGTTGTCGTTGACTAGCTGGCTAGCTAGCTACGCGGACATGAGATTTCTGCTTGACAGATGCTCGCTACGGTTCCTGCTAGACGATAGCCGAGCGGGGATGGCTGCTAGGCACCGGCGCTCCCTCTTCGGACTCACTGTTCTGTGGCTTGGGCGGATGGAGTGCCATTTACTATGTGCAATATTGGATCTCGAATGTAATAATGGAGTAGGTTAAAGTAATTACTAATTTACTATGCTATCATCTCAGTCATGAATTACAAAAGCTCATTTCATTTATGTCAACGTAAGAGCGATTTGATGTCATTCTGAAGCCATTCAACGTCACTGACCTAGTACATCTTTGCTCTGCTTCTCTCTAACTCTGATGCCACACTTGATCCCTACCTTCTTCACCCTCTTCGCATTTGATTCTGTCGAATCTGTCTCAAGGGCATCCACCTCTGGCGCCAGTCCTGCGCTTCCGCCCACGTTTCCCCTTGCCCTTGGCCTCTTTGGCAGCGTCTTTCTCAGCACATTTCGTTCGAGCTTCTTTAAGGGCCTCATAGCTCATGACTTTGGCGGTTCCTAATACTACTAGCTTGGCCAACCGCCAGACCTTTGCGTTCCCTGAATCCTTAGTAGCGGAGATGGAAAGGCCCCGTTTTGCCTTGGGTGGCGCGGTTTAGGTAGAGGTACATAGCTTTGTCTAGCAGTCTACTAACTTCGCCACTGCTAGTAGAGAGGGTGGCTGACACGCTCCGGCCATGTCCTTGTAGCGAATCGTGTCAGTGTCCTGTAGTATAGTTTGTTCTAGAATGTACCTTAGATTAGGAGAATGCGAACATCAAGTCTATACTGAAGTATAGTGTTAGTATAAACAAAGCGAGTGGCCGTTCTTATAACAAGTCACTACGCGTTTGGCCTGTCTATATCGATAGCTCGGACGCGTTATTGAATGGGTAAAGTGAAGCGATCGGCCGCATGGCGAACACCGCGGTAATTCTCGCTGCAGATGGGGTTCCTGCTGGGGTTATAGCTGTAAAACAATGACATATCGACTATTCCCCTATGAACCTGCGAGAGAGACTTCGGAGGTCTAAACTGCGAGTTCTTCTCGTCACGGCATCCATCTCTCGACATAGGGACTGAACTTGATAAGTTTCTTGCCCTCGATAAGGTTAGACCAATAAGTCTCGTTGATGGTAGCGGGCGTCAAAAGCTGACCAGGGGGAAGTTCTCATTAATTTCGGGATTTAGTGTGCATGGTAGGTGTTGTAGTTCCTTGCTTTTTCTTCGGCTTGTTGATCAGACAAATCTTTTCACACATTAAAAAAATTCACATTTCAAATTGCACCATTTATCTTCAGAAAGAGTGAAACTCGCCTCTTGCGCAGCCATTCGAGTTCAACGTCGGTCTCCCTGCTATGTGCTGGATTCTTAAACATGACTGAGAGCTGTCTGTCTGTCGCAGTTCGTTGATGTTTTTCGAGGGCTCACAATGTTGGGATGATCTACATTGTCTCTTCGACAATACAGTCATAGTTCCAACAATGCGGGCATTGACAATGTTTAACGTTGTTAGATTGTCCTTATATACACTATGTCTTTCTCCGTGTGCATTTCCACTCGTCTTTCTATACACCCTTGGACACCCACGATTGAAGCCTCTGAGGCAGAAGTTTACTCTCCCTACATTTTCCCCTCTCAACCAGGCAAGTTCTTGAACAATCACAATGGCGTCCTATCTCGATCCCAGAACCGTGCAGACCGAATACGTAAAAGTAAAGAACATTGGCTCCGGCTCCGATGGCGCTGTCGAGTTATACAAACACTACAAAACCCCCGGCAAGTGCCTCGCAGTCAAGTACCCGCTGGATGGCCACGAAAACCAGACGGAAGACATCATCGCAGAGATCGACTGCCTGCAGATGCTCGGGAAGCACGACAACATCGTCGAAATACTGGGATGGGACTTCGACTGGGCGCCCCACGCGCCAGCCATGTTCGTGTCCTTCTGCCCCCTGGGAGACGTCCACGGGTACCGGAGCGAGCTGAAGAATGCCCTGGGATACATCCCCGAGGACACGATCTGGAAGCTCTTCCTCGACATGGTGAAGGCGCTGAACTTCCTCCACGAAGCGCTGTCCGTCCCCGTGGTGCATGGCGACCTCAAGCCCGAAAACATCCTCGTCCAGGGCCCCTTAGGCTGGGTGCTGAAAGAGGGCTTCCTGCCGACTCTGCCTACCTTCAAGCTGGCCGACTTCTCGCGCGCAACGCCGTACATGCCGGGCTATGCCCCAGAGCCGCTGTACCAAGGGACCCGGGCGTACGCCCCGCCGCGGGAGGAGTGCATGCAGGGCATCACGCCGGCGACGGACATCTGGTCTCTGGGCGCGACGCTGCAGTTCTTCGCGTACGGGGCCCTCCCCACGCAGCGGCTGCAAGAATTCGTCTGGGACTTGAAGGCGCAGGGGCTGCTGAGGCTGGGAGACAACCCCACGGCTGCGTTCTTCGATCAGAGGGTCGACTTGGCGAGCTTGTGGCCCGTGGTCTACCGCCCGCTCAGTGTGAGTGCCGAGGAGCAGGTTCTCCAGTGGGGCGTCGAGGTACGCGATGTTATACTGAGGCCGTATAGCAATGAGCTGAATATGTGGTATAGCATGCTGATGCAGCCGGATAGGGGAAAGCGGATCCCTGTGGCGTATCTGGCGCTGTGGTTCGTGCCGCTGGCTGAGCGCCAGCTCTCTCTTCTCTATCACAGGAAGAATGCTGCATTTTCCATTCGGTACGCCGAGCAGTTGAGAGAGGAGGCTGGGAGGTCGAGGGCCGGCTTGAATAATGCTGGACTGGTGCCGGTTGTGCCTCTTCACTGACGTATATCTTTAGAATTTAGCGTTTTAGGACTCAAGTCTATCCCTTCTCCTTATCTGTATTGTTCTCCGTGCCTTTCCTTAATGGGAGAAATAGACCAAAAGAAAACGAAACTCCGAATACTCATGACGTCCATGTCCGTGGCTCAAAGACATTTCTTGTACTTGGCCTCTCTTTGCAATCATAATGCTTGTGCCTTGGCTAATTCCTCTTATATGTCCACATCTCATGTGATAATGTCCACTCTTACCTCCCCTAGGCTCACCACATAGCCACGCACTCCACCATCCCCCCCTCGCTCATCTCGCTCTTCTCGCTCTTCTCATCCAAACGCCGAACCCCCTTCGCCCATCCGGCCTTACCACGACCACGCCTCCCATTCATCGCAATTCCCCCCAACGTCACCCCAACACCGTGCGCCCTCTTGTCATCAAGCCACCATAATTATCTCCGCAGGCAACAGCATTTCGCCCGTTTTGACTCGTCGGCTTGCGAAATCCCTCAGTCGGAGATGTCGTCGGAAATGGCGGATGTAAGCTCGCACGGGCCACGACGTCGGGACATCGGGCGCATGCGAAGGCGAGAACGCCGTCTCATGCGATTCGTTGCGCTGCATGCGACGCTGAAACGGGGATGAGGGGGTTGCGGTCGGGGAATTTGGGGTGTGCATATATAATCGACAGGGCGCCTGCTCGCTTTCGAGGTTTCGTACATACAATCGAGCTATTTTCAACGCGTCGTCTTGGGAGAGAACTGGACGCATAGATTAGCTTTGGAACTTAAACCTTTGAAGAAGAAGAAGAAGAAGAGGAGGAATTGCTGCAGATATGTCGACTATGTACTTGAGTGTTCACGATCTTCTGCGCATCACGTATACGTATGAAGCGAGAGCCGTGGAGGAGGTTGCGAGGAGTCGCTCGAATTCGGATGCTTCGTCGGATGCTTCATATTCGGTATGTGCCGTGCAGCCCATGAAATCTGGTCAAAACCGTTGGGAGCACGGCGCTCATGGCTAACACCATCCAGGCTGCTAATCCAAACCACGCATCTCCTTCTCCATCTCCATCCACATCTTCTCAGCTCGAGTCCTCGTCTCGCGATTTCTCGGCCCTAGAAACGGACTTCACATATCTTTTCGCGAGAAAAAAGAGAGATAGCTGTGTCTCGATGACATAGCGTTGATTTTTATCTCGTCGGAGAACTTAACGATTCGACGACAAATACTCTCCACTCCGCCATAGGGCATCACGGAGGAATATAACACTCCACTCCATATAGTTGCCTCCGCAGCGTGGCGCGCTGGGAAGACGACAGATTGATCAGTGTCCCACTCTACTTTCAGGTTTAAGATGGGTACCAATCAAGGATATAGAAGGGAAGGGAGACAGGGATGAGACTGAGAACGGTATCAGACGGAGGGAGATTGGGGTAGAGAGATTCGGAGAAGAAATAGAACGACGGGAGAGGGTGTGGAAGAACATAAGAAAGCACGTGAAGAAGAAGAAGAAGAAGAAGCATAATACGAATAGTTATCAAGGAGACAGAACATGAAGGCCTTATACTAGATTCAATGTAACAGTTGTGATTTATTTGATGTTATGTTTATGTTGCTCTTATTTAATGTGAGGGTAAAGAGATTAAAGAGACGAGTGAAATGAGAACGTGTATGACAAAGTACTTCATCATGACACCGTCACTGAGATACAAGTCTACCAACGCACAGTTCTATCTGACTTATACGATAGGTAACGTAGTGCTAGTCTGGTCATCTTGTTATCTTCTGGAATCACCTGCTTATCTGTCTCATTGCGGTGTTAGTCAAAATTCTATAAGGGTATCACGTTAAGGCGAGGGTCGAACTGGTATGAGATGGCGATAAGGCGACACAGTCGGCATATGCAGCGCTCTCAGCCCTGTAGTGGTTTATTGCGTTGTTTTTGTCAACCTTGTACGCAAATCTGGTAGTAGATTAAAGTGATGATTGTGGCTCTGCGCTGTACTACTATAGTCGCGAGAGTTATTTAAACAGTTTCATCCAGCACACCCTGCCAATCCTTGTAGCAGTAGAATATGGCTACGCCCTCGGCAGTAACCCCGGGCGCTCAAAGGCAGAACACACAGCCTGCGATCAGATGTGGTGCATGAGCACCCTCATTTGTAGATCTCTACATATTTGAGGGCGCTCTTACGGTTATGATGTAGCTGGGCGAAGGTCGGAGGAGGGGAGGGATCGAGTGGGAGGTGAGGCTGACGGAAGCTGTGCTGTCTGTAATTTATGAACGCTACCTCTTGTCGTGAGAGACTTAAGGGAGTTACACGATGGAGTTTTGAAGGAGATGGCGTTGAGGGTTGTTTGCGAGCCGATCTGGTGCTCTGCGTCGTGCAGATAGGATGTGATCGACTCTGTAGAGAGAACCGCGTTCGATTTGACAGGGGTTGGACTAGGAGTGTGGACTAGAGAAAGAAAGCGCTGGTGAGAAAGCTAGTTCGCCTCGCAGGGTAGTTTTCGTGATCGTGTCTTTGGTTGTCCGTTGCCCGTGCAGCTCCCGTCCGCTTCACCAAAACACCCCCCTCCACCCCCCATCTCAACAACAACAACGACTTCTCCTGCTGGATCTTCTCTGGCTAGCCGAGGAAAACATCATCTTCTTCAGAGTGCCCGCGTGTCCTACTTAGGGGCACAGCACCGAGCGACGTGAGCCCATCCCCATTGCCGCCTTCAAAGGCGTAATTTCACTCATGTTTCCCCCACCCCTATGCTTTCACGTCAAGGCAATAGCTTGTAGGTTTAATGACATCCTTGCTTAGCTCTGTAGAAGGATCTGACCATGAAAAGTCGAGAATCAGACCCTAGAGTCACCTGGGTGTGTCTTGACTACGCGGAGCCTGGCGCTCTACCTTGGTTATGACCAACTCCAGGCACAGCAGCATCACGGCCTTATCAGTAGCTTTAAGACTTCCTCGCTCTATATATTCTCAAAGGAATCCTGGTCATTCCACGGCAACGCTTCGGGCGTGGACTTGGGCGTGGACTCGGGCGTAGACTCGGGCGGCCACAGGGTCAATCTCCATACCACTCCCCTCCGCCCCGAGTAGCGACACAACTACTCAGAGGCTTCAAGACAATACCATAGATAATCGACACAGTAAAAAGTAAGTCCCTTGCCATGCGCGGCGAGGAGACGCGCTTGCGCTCTATTGTGTCACCTTCTCGTCAACTTGGGAGTGCGACATAATTGTGCCGACACCCCCAACTAATCCATTGTGAAAACAGGTTCAGCCACAGGATTGCGGAAAGGTTATCGAGATTCGAGATGGGTAACGGATTGACACGCCGTTGATCGTGTAGAAGCGTGACAAAGGCTCCATTGACACAAGGCCACAACAACCAGAGCTAGGACTGAGAGCGACACCAAGGCAGAGTACGTTCCGCTTCGCCGCATAGGGTGACGATAAGATCCTCGAGCTGTACACGCTGCGCCCTTGTGACATAAATGTCACCCTTCGGCAGCACCAGAAACGATAATCTGTCTCATAAGGACTTGATGATATGTCCCTCGCAAGGGTCTCGATCCTTTATCTCCCCATGGATACAGCAATCTTCAGATCACCAGGGCTTGTCTCTCCAGGAGTCGACGGCTAGTTGAATCAGCCATACAACAGACAGTTGAGCTAGCGATCCGGCAGCGACTGTACACGGAGTACTCGCTGTTGTGGAATGACCGCGCCCAAGGAGCCGGACATATCCCTGGATTTCTCAGTTTATGGATTGGTCGCACTCGTCTCGCATACCGGTCCTCGTGGGACAATGATAAGCAAAAAAAAAATTTCTGTCCCAGATGTCGGTCTACTAGGAGAGCAAACAGTATTCCGAATAACCGAGTCCATTGGAAGGAGTCCTAGGTTGCATAACAACCTTTCTTCAGTCTCTTGTCCACACTCCCTTCCTAAATCAATTTACATGTTTCAGCTCAACTTCAGTCTCTTTATTTGTCCAGCTCTTTTTCCTTTAGGGTGCTTCGGCCATTCATTCCTTTGACATCTCAAAGTCCCGTCATCTCTTAGACATTTCGACAAGCTCAGCGATGAGCAACAGTCGCAATTCTCTCCACGTTTCAGCTGTCGTAGAACTCGTGGCCATTATTGTAAGATGGCCCGAAGAAGGGACCTCCACTGGAACCATGAACTTTTTCTTATCTCCCTATGGCTCACCCCTTTCTACTCTCTCATCCTTCCCGTCTCTGTCATCTCCTCGCCCATCCCTTCTCCTTTGGTCGGCATCAGTCTCCTTTCTCGGTCTTTCATAAACCCGTCTCCTCAATCCATCGCCCAATTCTTCTCAAAGATATGACAACTCTCTTTTACATCCCATACACACTCTTAATATTATTCCGACTCTTTCTTCATCAATCATTATCATTCTGTCATCTCTAGACTTTCAAGTTTTGCTCAAGTCTTCGTCAGAGCTCCTGTACTTCAAATGGCCCCGCTGCCCATCAAAACAATACCGACAAGAGGTCATGATGATTGACATGGTAGTACGCGGTCCCGGTGTATGTGCCAAGAGGGGGAAATGTCCAAGAGTGTGGAGTACTCTGGAATCAGTGATATCTGACCCACCTTCAACGAAGCTTCTTACTGTCTCACAATTCATCTAAGCAACTCCGGAAAGGGGCCAAAAGGATCGGTGTGCCCTCCCGCGGCGATCTGGTTCGTGCCAAACGAGAGCACGCTCTGGGGATTATTGAGGAGTTTGGACAGACGTCCGCGCAAATCCGCATTCGAAGAAATATGGAGCGTCAACTGGAGTCAATGGCTGCCACCGAAGTCAGAAATATGTTGCGGGAGGCATATGCCTTGACAGCGCAATGCGTGCGGTGCCACAACACGTTCCCACCTCACCTTCAACGCGAAATATCCTGAGATGAAGGCAACAGTCCTACAGAGTCTGCTGGCTGTATGCATTTCCGGAAACTGAGCGAACGATTTGAAGCGATTATCATTTGTCGTATCGTGTGTTCCAGGCGGCGGGCCGAAGCTCTTATGCGGACCTTAGCATAGCGGGCCCTGGCATACTTCGTGCCTTTCTTAACGCAATCCGGGAGCTAGCATGCCAATGCAAGAGATTGTGGCGAGATGGTGAAAGCGCCGACTCACTGCTGCTCCGTCCTTTCAGATGTACAGCGAGGCGGCTCGACGTGTCTTGCGCAGCCCAGGAGCTGTTCCGCGGAGGCTACTACCAGTATACGCGGCTCTGGCGATGGGGAAAAAATCGTTTCGATGTTGCTCCGTCAATAGCAGGGGCACGTTGACTGAATGCCGCTATGGTGTCTGCTGTTTGCTCTGCACCCCCACACCTTGCAGTTTGGGAGTAGGGCTGTGGACTTTTCTATTCTTATAGCAGATGCTGGCGATAAGAACATGGCCCTTGTCGAAGCTGCTTTGCTCGATAGTGTTTGCATGGAGGCAATATGGCCTACTGTGCTTGGTGTCCCCGCAGGCGTGGTCTGCCGCCCTCGTCCTCCAGCTCGAGAGTAGTCCCACAAAGTCTGTTCTTTGGGAAGACGATATATGGCAATGGGAGAAGTCGGTCATTTAGTGTTGTTATCGTTACGTGGCTGTTTCACGTCGCGTGTAGGTGTGGTTGTGGTGTCTCCGAGGTCGTCCGCGGGTGTTGGCCGATGCGAGGTGCTCATCGTTCCGCCGGGCAGATAGGCTTGCAAAATCTGCGACAGATCTCAGTAGCCCCAGCATTCGCGAAACCGGACCCATGACACGAGATGTCATGTGTCTGCTTTATTGGGTTGGTAGTGTTCGCACCTTCCTCGTTGTTCGGCTTGGGGATGAACGTGCTAAAGAGCCTGTGTCTGGAGCATGCAAATCGAGGACTAGGCAGGAGAATTCTCTCCATACTGTCTGAACTCGGAGTGTTGTATATGGAATTCAGACAAGGAGAGAAATGATACTCCTGACGCTGCTTGGTACCATCGTATCCGCCAGCAATAGGTCAGAGCACTTGCCTTGCTCCTGCTCTGTACCGTTACATATGGCGCATAGAGTTATTACGCGGAACCATGAGGTATCTGACTGTCTACCTAATCAGATTAACTTACTAATTTGGTCCGCGACTTTGGGCACGTAGCTTCTCCCTCAAGTTAGTTCTAGGCTTTAGTAGAGCACGATAGGGCCTACTTATCTGAAAGTGTTGATATCTCGATGTTCACACTCAGATCGTAAAAGCCAGCTCGCACGCTCGTGAGACGACTACACAAAGCACATGATATCTGAGAGCACGGGGATTTCAAGACAAATTCCAAGCTCTCACGAGTCTGCCACATAGGGGAGAGAGATTTCAATCCATTTCATCAGATTCTGCTATAGGGCAAGGGTTAAGAGGGCCGCCGCCAGAGAAAGCCGCTATTTATCACACTGGAAAACGACAGCCCTATATACCCGCAGCATGTTATTGCCGATTCAACGCCATATCCAGGAATCGCAAGATCCTATGTCTAAGACAACCGTTCCGTCGTAGCCTCATGTCGTACGGGGAGTATCTCGAGAAGGGCACATGTTCGCAGCATCTTGCACCTGCCAAAGAAGACATGATCCGTCGCTATCCGAGGTATTCAGCCTAAGGCTTCGCATGTTTCTCGGTCCATTCCCTCGCCGTCGCTATAGCCGCTTGCTCATCCTGCTTCCAGGCCTGGGCCACGTCGTTCGCCAGGGGATCGTCGGGGTTGGGAGCTCCCAGGAGAGCCTGAATGGAGAGGAGGATAGTGCGGATCTGGAGAGCCGGGGACCAGTTGCCTGAGGACGTTAGCGTTTGCCACGTGGGCGTGCGCGGAGGCTGGACATACTCTTCAGCACGTCGAGACAGATGCGGCCGAGACGATCGATATTGGGGTGGTAGATGCGCGTCAGGAAGCGGATCTTGGGCGGGGTCATGGGGTAGTCATCGGGCAGGAAGAGCTCTGCCTTGAACACACCACCTGTTTGCGCGGTCAGCACCCAGTAACCCACAGCACATGGCGACTTACCCTCATAGGGAGACTGAGACGGGCCGTCGATAGTAACGTCGAAGTACCGGAGATTGTCGTCGTGTGGCACTGCGCTGATACCTGGCACGCTGTGTTGATCTGGTCGTTAGCGAGGTCATGCTTCCGGGGGGTAACTCAAGACTCACGCGTCCTCAGCCAGCCGCTGGGTTTCCTTGATGATCCGCTTGGAGAGGGCCATTTGGGAGGGAGGAGAGGCTGAAGAGAGGTGTTTGTGGAGAGGAGCCCGCACGCGCACGACTCAGACCTGAGGGCGTGGATGATGTCGTGGGGTGGCAGAACGCTAGCCGGGCGGTGAGGGACTGGGCCCGCTGACTGTTCGAGCTCGAGCTGCTGGAGCTCAGGGCTAGCTCCACACGTGCCAGCCAACCAACCACCCTCGCGACACAACTTCACCCTCAACACCATCCGCCGCCAGGAGCGACGCGCAGCGATGGCTTCAGGCGTGGCTGCTGGCCCCGCGTCTGCGTTCGAGAGTCCCACGTTCGAGAAAGACGTGTCCATCTTCGTCGACGATGAGATAGGGGCCGCGTCCATCTCGCCCAGCGGCCGTGACGTCGTCTTGGCCAGCAAAACGGGCCTCCGCGTCATTGACCTCGACAGTCCCTACGACTTGCCGCGTGTCATCATCAACCGCTCGCCGTGGGACGTGGCCGACGTGCAGTGGAGCCCCTTCGCGTCTCGTGCCGACTGGGTTGCCTCTACCTACAACCAGAAGGCACTGATCTACAACCTGTCCATGGTCCAGAGCTCCACCAAGGCTCCCATTGAATACACCCTCCACGCTCATGGCCGTGCCATCACCGACATCAACTTCTCAGCCCACCACCCCGACATCCTCGCTACGTGCGGTGTGGACAGCTTCGTCTACACGTGGGATTTGCGCACCGCGCAGAAGCCAGCAGGTACTCTCCAAGCTGATCTCAAGACACCTATCGCCACCCTCGCACACTTCGAGGCAGGAGCTACCCAAGTTAAGTGGAACCGTATCAATGAGTACATCATCGCTTCTTCTCACGACCGTTCTCTCAACATCTGGGACCTGCGTCGAGGCGCGGAGCCCCTCACAACCATTGACGCGCACGCCCATGGTTCAAAGATCTACGGCATTGATTGGCATCGCTCCGACCGCACCAAGATTCTGACGTGCTCCCTGGACAAAACTATCAAGCTCTGGGACGGCATTGGGGTTAAGCATGGTATCACGAGTCCGGAACGCACCATTCTAACCGACTATCCAGTGTGGCGTGCCCGACACACCCCGTTCGCCAACGGCATACTTGCTATGGCCAAGCGAGGGAGCGCCGCGCTCAACCTTTATACTCACACGGCCAGCGACCAAGAGCAGGGATATTTGTCGACCAAGCCCGCTCACTCATTCAAGGCACATGCTTCAGACGCCCACGTCCAGGAATTTCTCTGGCGCTCGCGCGGATCCGTCGACAACGGCACTGACCACCGCGAGTTCCAGCTCGTGTCGTGGGGTACAGATCGCTATCTCCACTTGCACAGCATCAAACCGGAGCTTCTTCTCAGTGCCGTCGGCTTCAAGAAAGGCGGTGCTGTCGTTGATGAGCCTAATACCAGCCGCAGAGGCGCCAAATACGTGACCTACCGAGCAGACCCAGCACCTATTCCCTTGGCATCGCAACAGCAGACCTTTCAGGCTTCTACGCAGGTGGGCAACCTGACCTCCCTTCTCCGGAGCACGACGTCCTCCATGGTCAATCCGAATATTGCTGCTCGCTCTACGATGACTGCCGGACCTGTTCGCCACAATGACGCTCGAATCGTGAACCAAATTTCCTGGATGGATGGTGTGAAGGTTGGCGAGAGGAGCGTTGCCAGTGTCATCGACCGAAAATCCAAGGACGTTGGCCAGCATCAGTTCTACGACTTGAATGAGGAAATAGTCGATGTCGCTAAGGAGGTTGGTACGAGTATCAAGTGGGAATCGCTCGACATTCCTGCTCGTCGCATCCAGGTCTGGTTGACAGGCCCCTGGGGTCAAGGACCAAACGGCACAAAGACGAATGCAGCTTTGAGGCTGTATACTAACTTTCCGGCAGAATATCCCAACGTCGACCATCCGATGGTGACTTTCGCCGAGAGTCCCACAGGTCTCATCAATGAGGCTACCCTTAAGAAGCTGTCAGATGACTTCGTTATGATTGCCAGTTTGCACGCTGCTCGGGGCCGCAAGGCCTTGCATGCCGTCATTGGCTACGCCCTCGGTCAACGAGACCTTGAGGAGAGTATTCTATTCCAGGATCCAACCCAGATTAGCGCTACGCCGGAAGCAACCTCGCTGAGTCGAGAGGAGAGTTCTAGTGACGAAGAATTTGAGGGTAACGTAAATGATGCGACTGATTTAATGAACTCTTCTCAGACAAATGCTAATGTTCCTTTGCCTATACAGTGTACAGCCCGATTCTCGGTAAGTGGGCCCCTCGTCATTTCGAGGATACCTCCTTCGGCATTAACAGGCTCTCTCTTGGCTTCACCGTTCCGACTGCCCAGGCATCCGCGGGATGGACCAACCAAGCGCACAGTCTTTGAATCCTTAGGACGGCTCCCCCCGGCACATCATGGTCGACCATCGAATGGTTCGGACGCACCTGAATCTTCTGACGGATCCTGGGAGTTATCATCAACCCCGTCATCATCCGAGTCCGACAACGAGGCCGGCGCGCCTATGAGCAGATTTCAGCCTCCTGTCGCCTGGCAGAAGACTCTTACTTCCCGATATCAAACAAAATCAGCACATTCCATGCCCACCGTCGCATCAAAGCTAAAGAAAGCAAGTTCTGCAGTGTCTATCCTCGGTTCATCTATTGAAGAACTCGTTTCTTCAAAAAAGCATCTTGCAATCAGGTACAGAATGTTTGGAGATGGACCAACGGTTTGCGCACATAATGCTGGAGTTGCAAGGAGCTTTGGCTATGATGATTTGGCGGACATTTGGGAGCTTTGCAAACTAATACTGAACAATCAAGTGCCCTTGGAAATCCTACCCCAACAACAGAGGCGGGAACAAGTGTTGGTGCTCGCCCGCCGAGCGCTCGTG
Organism: Melanomma pulvis-pyrius CBS 109.77; assembly: GCA_010093585.1. Lineage (NCBI taxonomy): Eukaryota > Fungi > Ascomycota > Dothideomycetes > Pleosporales > Melanommataceae > Melanomma > Melanomma pulvis-pyrius. The sequence goes on from MU002310.1 coordinate 13,842, forward strand.
AGAATTAAACGTAAGGACAGTGGCCTGGACCTTCAATTCGACGAGGCAGACACAGTGACGAACCCCAGACTAAAAGGCCGGATCAAATGGGGCCACCATTCCGTTGTGACTTGGCTTGTGCCTGCTCTCTTCGACCACTTCGAACGTCTGGCCGACACCCAGATGCTTGCGATGTTGTCTTGTATATTTTCTGAACCTGCTGCGCGTGAAGGTGTGACGAGTGCTATGGCTAGGATGAGACAATCTAACCTCCCCATGTCAATGGAAGCCCCCGCCTTCTCCTTGGACTATTTCCCCTCCGCTGATGCTGCCTGGAGCTTGTTCAAACCCACCATCTCGAATACTTCAACCCCACCGCATTCGCGGTACGCCACCCCGGTCAACGAAATTGGATGGCACCGGTTCACCAAGACTCTTGATACTTATGGATCTCATGGCTCCTCTAATGGCCCCTGGGGAAGTGATGCCCTGCCTTCTGAACCCGTGACTCCTTATTCAACCGGCAACACTCCCCCGACTCTCTCGCGAGCCCCGACATTCCGATCCGTGACGACGACATACACCCCGTACTCCACATCCCCCGAACAATCGCAGACAGCGAAGAAACCCTCCTCGACGAATCTCGCAAGCGCTTTTGCTTCAATATCCCGACCTTTCGCCACTGTTCTGTCTACTTCACCCTCGGCAAAGACTCGAACAGACGACTTGTCGACCTCGGCGCCAACGAACAGCGTCACGTGGGGCGCAACGACATTCTATAGTAGCGGCAGTACAGAGCGGGTGGCGCTCGCACCCTCGCGCACGAAACACAGGAAGCGCGCCAGTTTCGGCCAGGCGGACCAAGTCAATATCGACTACTATTCTGACTCGGATTCCGAATACAACGACCTTGGACTCGCGCTCGACGGGGCATCCGAATACACGGCGCCCTTGACACCAAATGAAGATGACGGGGAGGAAGGAGGAAGAATTAAAGTCACGCTTAAGAACCAAGACAAATTTGATGACGAGGCGTGCGCGAGCGCGCCGTTGCTGGATATGCGGAAGGAGTGGTTGTATCGTGCCTGGAGAGAGCAGTATGCGGAGATGCTGGGATGCTGGGGCCTGATCAGTCAACGGGCTGAAGTGCTGAAATTTAATGGTTTGATTTCGTATTTCCCGCCTGGAGGGGAGAGAGATGGAAGCAAGACGGGGTCAAATGCCTTAGCGCTAAAAATGGAGGAGAATCAAAATGTGTGTATCTCACTTGTGTGGCATTTTCCAAAAGTTACTAATAACGTAACTAGACCTCCGCACCGCCCTCTCAGCCTCTCTCCCGAGCCTCGACATTGGCACCGCCGTACATATCAATAGGACAATTAGGTCGTTCCCCTACAACTTCACCTCGGTACTTCTCCTTCAACCCCGAGGCCACAGAATTCCGCCCCAGCTCCCCCTTCTCGTCCCCCAAGATCCCCGCGCAAACACCCAATATCTTCGCCTCAACAGAGCAATGTTTGCGCCTCTTGATCCCGACGATCACTAATGACGACGACGACGACAAGGGAGTAGGTGGCGAGATAGACTTCGATGGCGTGGCTGAGAGTAGGGTAAGCCTCGCGCCTCGCGATCGGCCTAGGTTGAGTCGAGACGTGAGCAATGTGTCTGGAGAGAGTATGCAAGGAAGAGCTAGTGCTGCAGGTGCGAATGGAAAGAAGAAGAACGAAGCGATCTATAGTTGCAGCATATGTTGGATTAAAGTTAGTGGGAGGTTTTATCTGTGTCCTGCATGTGGTCATGTCGCGCATTTTGCGTGTATGGATGAGGGATTGGGCCATGAGGAGGGGGAATGTGTGGTTGGGTGTGGATGCGGCTGTGGAATTGAAGAAGATCATGAGAGAACTGGGGTGGAGGAGGGTTTTAGGCGATGGGAGGAGAAGGGTGGCTGGTTGCCGGATATGGAGGAGGATGGTGGAGGCGGACATTCGTATGAGGGGAGTCTGGCGGGGGAAGTCGGGAAATGGAGTGCGGATGTAGCGAAGAAAAGCGTGGGAAAGAAAACGAAGACGAAGGGGAAGGGAAAGAAGAAAACTTGAGAGTGCTAGGAGGCCATGATTAACATCTACGACAGGGTTGTCTGGGGTTGGAGCTAAAGGGAGCGAAAGGGTGGCTAATGGCATTCGACTCGTGTGCTTCAAGGCGCCAAAATCCTACAACCGACTTTACAGAGCCGACGCCATTCAGGCCTATATACCGGCCTTCGCACATTTATCGCCTTCACTACTACGATGCGGACACATCATCCATCATGTAACACTACCTCCGGAGTCGATATTCCATCATCAGGCCAGCTCCATCTATCTACACACCCATCTGGGACGGCCTCGGATTTTCCATTTACCAACACTTTGTACAACACATTTCGGCCATATCCAACCATCACATTTTCACAACATTGTCTTAGCACTTTGAGCAATTCGGCTTCGGGCTTTACATTCACAACGCACCCTGTACAACACAGTTCTTGGACACATCTACCCGGAACGGCCACCGGTTCTAATCTACCACACACACTATATGCTGTGCGTACTATACAACACTTCATTCATGAACATTTCTGTTCAGCCATCGAGGCTCTGCGCCACGGCCACTTACCATACCTTTGCATCCTGGCCTTCCAAATTCTAATCACCATATCCTTTATCTACACCATAATCTTCGGGACCACGTAGCGGCCCATTGTATTTCCTACGACACGCACCGCATCCGCAACTCCGGGGCCTCAAAAGAGGCGACCGTCAAGTTCTATTCAGAGATACCCTGTAGCATATATGACCTGTATTGTACCACACCACACCACATCCACAGCTTCTTCTAGGTTGGATTCCGGGGTTTAGGGGGGTGAAGGGCTCGGAACGGACGGATAACTGTGATATAGTCTAGTTTATAATAGATAGCAAATGCACGAACATCCCACATCCAATCCTCGTCTCAACACGAAATGGCCATCATCTGACAGCAACCCGAGGAAACACAGCACCATCTATCCCCCCTCCACAGCAGCAAGCAGTCCGCAGATCTCGAACCTCACGTTTCTGGAACCCCAATCCTCGATCTAACTGGCTGCTTTGTTGCTCCAGGGGGAAATACATGTAATGATCGCGTAGATGCTGGAGTTTAAACGTGCATGTCAGGGTGCAGCGGCGCGCAGCAGAAGGGATCTACGTCGGTGTCCCGACACGCTGGAAATAGGCGCATGCCGTCGCAATTGCAGGGCCAAGGGACCTTGCGGAGCAGTAGCCATCCATCCCTCGACGGCCAGGGGGGCGAGGACGAAGCGAGATGATTCGACGCGGGCAATGCGAGTCAATTCATTGTGCAGAAAGAGGTAGATTGAGATATGCGAGAAGAGATAGACGGTATCAAGGGCATGAGCATTACAAAACAAGGCTACGTATATAAAATGGGGAGCCGATTCTGTTCCCGCGCCTTTAAAGAAAAAGGACTCTGAAGCGGTCGCATCCGCGGCACCTTCCCCCCTTCCCTAGGGGATGAAGATTCTAATGCACGCTCCCGGTCACACTAGCGCGTCTCAAGACGCCCTCGACGTCGCTCTTCCGCTCGCCGACGCCTCTGAAGCTCTTGCGGCCCCTGACGAGCCAGTCGATGGCCATGATCATGGTGACGACGCCGTAGACGGCGCTCACGTAGTTCATGTTACTCGACAAGACGGGTTTCGCGTAGGGAAAGCTGTACATGACGAGGGTGAAGAGGGTCCAGGCGAGGAGGACGATGTTGGAGAAGAGGCCGAAGGGGCCGAGCCAGAAGGGGCCCGGCTTGAGGGTGCTGCGGCCGCGGATGAGGAGGCAGGCTACGGGGATGGAGTAGCTGATGTAGAGAAGGACGATGCAGGCTGTGATCATGCTGGAGAGAGGGGGTTTAGTATGTGGTGTTTCGTCTGAGGGGGGTTTGGAGACGCGCGACTTACGAGTTGAAGGCCGTCAATGAAGCGAGATACAAGCAGCCGACAATGGCAACGATGACGCAGCTGACAAAGTGCGCGTACAATGGCACGTCGAGCCGCTTATCCACCTGGCTCAACCACTTATGCCCTGGCAATCCGCGATCGCGCGCAAAGCTCCAGCACAGGCGGCTCTGCCACGTGTGACTCGCAATCAAACACCCAAAGCCGGTGGCGATGATGAGGAATTCGAGGAAGATGGCGCCGCCGTTGTTCCTCAGCGCCTGCGAGAAGAGCTCGAGGATGGGGACGAAGGTGGCCGTGGCAGTAATGTCGCTGAAGTCGCCGACGATGGAGAAGAACATGGCCATGCTGAAGAACCAGCTCGTCACGAAGCCGATGGCCACGGTTCCCATGATGGCGATTGGCACCATGCGCTCGGGGTTGTGGACCTCCTCCGCCAGATGCGTGGCCGCGTCGAGACAGGCAAAGCTCCAGTTGGTGTTGACGAGGCCGACAATGAAGGCGATGCCGCCCTGCTCCCAGCCAGTGTTGTTGATGAAAGTCGCGAAGACGAACTTGGCATGTTGGTGGGTTGGCGCTACCGAGGGCACCGTAATGAGGATGACGGCAAATGAGGTGAGGGAAGTCCAAAGCGTGACTTTCGCCACCGTGGGCAGTGTCTTGCCGTAGCAGTTGAAGAAGAAGCAGAAGATGTTCGCGAGCTGGTAGGCTACGAAAACATGCCACGTTTTGATGACACTGTCATGGTTAGTCAGGATTCAGGAGACATGACATATATACAGAAATGTTCGACCTCATTCTCAAGTAGTTCAAGATAAGCAGGGAAAAAGGTCGTGTAACTTACAAGTCCGGATGATTCAACTGATAGCACCCCACGAGCGCACTCCCCATGGCCAACGCCACACTCGCACTCGTAAAGATGCTTCCCCACCACGCAAACCATCCCGTCAGATAACTCGCAAAGTTGGCATACTTCTTCGGCGCCAGCTCGTTGGCCCAGAAGTACTGCCCCCCAGCATTCGGAAGAGCGCTAGCCAGCTCGCTCAGCGAAATGCCCACACAAGTCGAGATCAACGCGATCAAGATGATGCCGTAGATGATGAGCATGGGGCCTCCCGAGTTGATTCCCGTGATCATGGCAGCGGAGATGCCAAACCACGAGTTTGTGAGCGAGAAACCAACGCCGAGGACGGACCACACGCTGAAGTTGCGCTGCATGTCCTGTGTATATCCCATCTCGGCAAGCTTGATAGCGTCGAGGTCGATGGACGAGGACTTGCCATGGTCGGTGTCGATGGCTGCCTCTACAGACGCCGTCTTCTCGAAATCCGTGGTTTCAGCCATGGTTGCAACGCAGTCCACGAACCAGCCCCAGAATGTGAATGCGGTGCTTGCTTGCCGTAGAAGAAGGGACCAAAGGGCGAGGTCGTAGGTTTCCTAATCGGGTCGGCGCGCTTGTACGCGTCTGTCTGGCCTCTGGCTTGGCGCGAAGCTTGCGCGAGCTTGGGAGTTCGATGGGCCAAGGATTGGCTAGAGAGAGGGATATAAGAAGATTCGAGGAGGCGAGGGCAAGAGGTAATTATCTACAAGCAGACGCGCGGGAGAGATTGAGATGAAGATAAGGAGAGATAACAGTCGGGTTGATCACATCTCCGCCATAATCGTTACGAAAATGTGTATCGGAAGGGGTCTACGATTGCGGCGTAACTGCCGCTGACCGCAGAAATCTTGCTTCGACCTCGGCCTCGCGAACCCAGGCTGGCCTTTATTCTTTCCCCGAGTCCTGCGTCCCATGGTATGAATGGGTGCGGAGAGGCGCACCACTTGGCCCAACAGGGCATTCGGATGCAGAGCGTGGTCTGCTGCGTGGGACCCGCACGGGAGAGGAGACAGCTCGTCGGCCGCGAAAGCTTGATGCTTATCCTGGAGAAGACGGGGGAAGCTTACTTGCAATTGGCACGATTAGACCGGGAGTTCGAGTAAGCTGACCCCTGTCCGCCTCCGACCTATTAATCTAGACCTCGAGGCTACACATGACGGCCCTAACATTGTGCATAGAGAACGACTCAACCATAAGAAGTTGGTTTTTGAAAAGCAAGCGCTTTTTGAGACATACTGTGTAGATGATGAGCGCTCAAGACAGGTTGTGTTTTTTCTCCGGGAAAACAAACTTCACACATTCACTCCCCCATGTCCATCGCTTGCGTACTCCCATCCAAACATCAGCATCCGACGAAGCGCCTATCAATCGCGGGGCGTAAATTGATCCTCGCGGGGCGTATCTGGCTCGCCATCCGGCCTCTTCCAGGAGAGGGGAAGCCTGCGAGCCTGCGGCCCCCGGACCACAGCACAGAAGATACGATCGGTGTGGTAGCACGGCAGCATGTCGTAGCCCTCACGAACATGCAGCCCGGTTCTGAGCCCAGCCTCGCAGGATGCTCCTCAGACTTGAGAGAGAGAGAAGACCTGGTCTCTGGGAGCAGACAGACGAGGGAGGATCAGATCGCTTCGTGGGGATTCTCCTTGCGAGTCGAGAGTCGAGTGTTGTGGCGCCTGAGGGAGAGGAAAGATACGATACGTACCTCGCGCTCAGCCCAAAACAGCAATCGGATCCCCATTCGCCCCCTCCCCTCCCCTCCCCTTCCCGCCGCACCTCCCTTCCACCACCTTTCTCCACCGCCCTCCTCTATCCATCCATCACAGGCCATACATGCGAGCGTACAAAACCAGTCCCTGACCCCCTTCCCCTCTCGCCATCCGTGTAATCACCGCCACAACAAACGACTCATGCCCTCTGCCCTCTTCCCTCCTCCCAACATCTACAAACAGTAGGTAGCACAACCCTCACCCGTCTGGCCGTCCCACCAGAGCACAGAGTTCCGCAATTCTTCCCAAGCCCAACGTCGCACCCATCTCCAAACCTCGAGTCAGGCGCCCGGGAACATCTCAGCAGCCCCTCGACGCTCCGTGCCCTCCCACAGAGCACAAAGGCGATGATTCTGCCACCGGGGCCTCTTCTGCCCAGATCTGCTCGATGCGTTCCGACGGCGGACGATGGAGTCGAGTCGAGTGGAGTGGAGTCGAGTCGAGTCTCGACGGCCGTGGTTGGGTTCCCACCTCGATGCCCCCCGCGAGCCATATCCATATATACATAGGGCAGTAGAGTTTCGCGAGGCGTTTGGTTTGGTTTGGCTTGGCCCCAGCCGAGTCCCTCTGCACCGTCCGTGGATTTAAGCGCCGGGGCAAACGAGTACATATGTCGTGCAACGGTGGATGAAATTCCCGGGAGCCCTAAGTAAGCTATGGGGTTTCATCGTGGAGGACCTTGTATGCGCAGCGCTTGAACTATCCGCGGTTCCAACACTCGGATGGAGCGTCGCCCATGGGTGGAGGAATTTTGGCGCAAGGGGGCTGTCATGCTCTATTCATCCAAGTGTCCATTGTAGATTCAGGTACCGTCCGTGTAGTTGGCGGGCTGAAGATGGCTGCACGCCATGATGCGCTTTCCTGTTCCTGTCTCGAGTCGGATATCACGGGGATTTGATAATGCAGTCGTTATGCAAAGGCTAGTACATGTATAGCAGAACATGGATAGGTGGTTATAGGCGGCTATAGCTGTCCGAATGAGGCAATGCCCCAAAAAGGAAACCTAAACGGCTGGTACCCACTTCCTGGATAGTATCGACAAAGTAGCATAGCTGCATCACACATACGCTTGAAGGCCAGTTTATGATAATTATTGTATTGTACCGAAAGTACTTCCAAATGGAGGGGGATTTTGAAATACATAATACTTCGTGAAACAACACGCGAGAGGATGATATAGATGCTAGTGTGGTCGAGATAAAGAGGTCGGAAACGCAAAGAAAGAAAACATCCACGCCAGTAACCACGTAAAGACGTTCAAGCATCCCAGTAGGAACTGCAGCCGCCTGAGCTCCACATTGCACTCCTGTCGTCATATCGCCCCATGCTACCCCATCCCACTGCACACACGCACACACGCAAACACGGGCATACTGTGAAGAGCGTATCGCCCGCAGAGCCACGCCATTGTAATTACTTTTCGCCATTAGGAAGGGGTATAGATATCCGACCGAGGTGACGCACCCCCGGGTCTGCCTCCAAATCACAATAGGATCGAGTTTGGCGCGTTTAGCTTAGCTTGTTGTCTTGCGCGTACTGGTGGCCGGGGTGGCGGGCCATTCCTCCTTGCGGCGGCATTGGGTACTGATTCGACTGCTGCTGCTGGAGGTAGGACTGGTAGTGCAGGGCGGCTTCGGGGGTCATGTAGGCGGGTGGCATTCCGGGGTTGCCAGACATGCCGCGGGGCTGGCTAGCGGGGACTTGGGCGTGGTTGTCTTCGGGAGAGTCGACTGGGTTATCTCCGTCGACGCCGTTGGAGTCGCCGCTGGCAGGCTCGGGCGCGTTCAGGCAGGCCTGCGACGTGTGTTAGTGACTGCGATGCGATGCGACATGGCGGGACTGCGATGTCACGTACCTGGATGAGATTCTTGCCCTCGGGCTTGGTGACGAGCGGCTGCAGCTTCGGGGTGGTGAAGG
>MU002311.1:0-22295 GCA_010093585.1 Melanomma pulvis-pyrius CBS 109.77
TGTGTAGAAGTAGTCTATCTGTGTAGAAGTAGTCTATCTATGAACGCAAGCTCCTTTGAGTCGTCTACGAACTCACCCCAACTTGTAGCATAGAACTTTGAAGAGCTCTGCTACTGCAACTAGTACATGACACTTTAGATTTCGATCCGCTATGGGAAGAGTACGGTTGCAAAGTTGTCCTGTTTCTAGTGTTGCTCGTTGTCGGGGGTTCACTTTGTCGTAGATCGAAGCATCATTAGTGGCGCTTGCTAATCTACGCTCTTTTCTGTGGCGGGAGGAACCTAGATTGTTGAGTGTGTCCTCTCAATCGCAGCTCATAGAATTCGCTCTGTTGACGTGGATTTAAAGAATGTTTGATGTTTAAGATATGTTGATGACAATTAGTAGATCATAATGTAGTGTAGAAAATAAGCAAAAAGACGAAGTAGATTAGGTAAGGCTATTATGTACATACCTGTTGTGATGCCAAGGTATGACTGTGAAACTAATACACAGGGCGTTGACTGTTCAAAAATATGAGTACCAGGAAAGCCTATTGATCCGCAACGGTCAAATACCAGGTAACAATGCTTGAGAAGGTGCAACGGAACAATTATTTTGATAGTTAATTAGTGATTAGCTCTTCTATGATGATCTCAAAACTACTCTTTTGTTCGAGAGAATACACATGGAGACAAAACGCGAAATTCGATTATAAGAACAGACGTAAAATCAAGAAGTCAGAAAGGAAAACAGTATATAGAAAGCAAAACCAGAAAAATAAAACACAAAAGCCCATAGTCAACCCTAAAACAAATTCTGCGAGCACTCGCCTTATTCCAATCAGCCATCGCAACATTATCCGTAAATATAGGAAACCAACTACACAATTTAATCCCACACCCTCTCTCAACACCAACCCAACTATATCTAACCTTATTCAATTGAACTCTCTCCGCTTCCTCTAAGTTTTCTTCTCCGTTATCCTCGTCAATAATCCGTCATCAACGTCGTGAGTCTCGCGACGCTATACTATGAGCTCTCCCCCATCCAGAGTCTTTATACGCGTACAGATATCCTTACCCACGGCCATTTTGTTATTGTTCGACTCTAGTGGTGCCACCGATGTTGCCGTCGTTTTAGTATAGATTTGTTAATTGGGGGCGAAGAAAACTCGGTGTCGAGATTGGTGGTTTGGTGCTTGTCGGACATCATTGCACCGGGGGTGGGCTGTTGATGTAGGGTGTAAAGATCGCTTTAGGAAGGTTCTGTTCCTGGGATGGCCGTTTCGAAGGAAGAACTGTGCTCGTTGTACTATATCAAAGTGAAGTGTAGGGAAGGAATTTAAGGATTTTCTACTCGAGGAAGTGATTATACATTGCATTACGTTGGTTTGACTCGGGCGTTGAACCCAACACTGCAAAGATCAGAATTGCTACTAACTCCCAATAACTGGAAGCTAATGACTAGACAGTGTACTAAGATATCATATAGTCATGACTATTATGTTACGTGGAGGTTGCGGGTTACTCATATCTGTACACATACTCATTGCTATGACTTCCTCAGAAATGAGCGTAGAAAAGGGTAAGAAGAGTAAACAATATGAGGTTCAACCTGAGTATATGTATAACGTGCTAAAGGGATATTGCTATGCCCCAGTCTTCGATCGAAAAGGCATACCGACCCTATGCTACTGTGTAAAAGGCTTATCTCTCAATTTCTGAATGAAGGAGAAAATGTATGAAGGGAGAAGTGAAGTTCCTGGAAATGTACCTGTGCATGCACTAAAGCCGTTGAAAAAAAATGTACCACAGACATTCTCGAACATGCTAGCCTCGTCTCTACTTCCCTCGTCCGCCGTAGACGAGCCCTTAATTACAAATGAAAAACCCCCTTTTCTTGTTCCTTCATTCCTTCTTTTCCATGTCTTCACTCATCTCCGCAATGCTTTTCGCCCCTTGCTCGCCTCCGTTCCCGACATCCCCCGACCCCGACGCAACTCCGAATCAACGCCGCGTTCAGTCAGTCCATCAATCACGTTTACCACTCGCATCGCGTAATTCCCTCGGGTAATCGCTCGTTGCTAGGCTTACATCAGCGGGTGATTCCGCGAAGCGAAAGGAGGAGCAAAGCAGGGGTAGGTTTTTGAGTTCGGGGTTGGCTCGGCGTTATTGTCTCACACGTTCATGGGTTAATGTATAAGATTGACTGTACGCAACGTTTGAACAAATATTCAAACATACGAATATTCGGGGTTAAGTATTCACATTGCTTCCTCGTACGATATTTGATTCAAAAGACGCATACATTATACTGGGTTGTCTACCAACTCACCAACATTTCACTCTTCCTTGACGCCACCCATCACCCATCACCACAGTGCCATACGCCTCCACCACAACCTCAAATCACACCACACACATCATGTCTTCCTCACCTAAGCCCTCATCCATACACTCCACTGTCTCCACTACAACACGCTCCTCCACCTCTACAACCTCTACACGCAACGCACCCTTATTAGCGACATCAACCTGGAAGAAAGCAGTGAAGAAGCCATTCCAAGGCTGGTCGAAAGAACTTCTCTGGGCGCGGGAGGGCATCGACGACGATTACAATTTTGCGAGTCAGCCGTGGGGGGAGAGGAGGAGGAAATGATGAACTAAAGAACCAGGAGGTGGAGGAAAGACAATAAACATCGCTGATCGTCAGGAGTTGATGATGTAGGTACTTGAACAGATTATGGTTATCAGAGACTGGAGGAAGGACAAGTAAAACGCAGAGAAAGTGGAGATGCGAGCACACAATAAGGCTCGAGATGGGTGAAAACAAGGCCGATGGGGAGGAATAGACAACGACGCATTTTCCAGCCGTAAACATTGACATGTAGAAATCAAAGTTGATTGTGTTATACTAGCCGGCTCGTTCGAGATCTCACAACCATTTCTCCAGCCATGTGTTCTTTTCTCTGGGAGCTTCTTTTTCACGAGTATATGGAGGCGGCGCTCTGGATGCAATTAGCGGAGCTCGGAGAATTGAAGGTTCAATGGGCGAGACCGAGAGTACACGGTGCGGTGATGATTGAGGGACAATGACAGGCAATGAGGGACTGGAAAGAAGTATACCCACATTCTTTTGTACGAGCTTTTTAGGTCCAATTTAACCTCCAGCACTCCCTTGGAGTTCATGGGAGAGACCGTTATCTTAACAAAAGGCTGTTCTATATTTTCGTTCTTGTAGCAAAGAAAAGCATAACTAGGCGAGCCGAAGTCGGACTCAGTCCACATCTCTTCAAGGCGTAGAACGTAAGAGTCTGGATTCCAATGACCTGTAGCGGGGCTTCGAACGATGATTCGTTCACGGAGTGGCGATTACAACGTGCGAAGATACGAGGCGTTATTGAACCAAATTGGGAGAGGTCGAGGGGGGTGCAACGGAAGGCAGATTTAAAAGTTGAGAAGTGATGTAAATTGTTCTCAATTCGGTATTGAGCGAAACATCGAGATCTACGACCTGGAGTGGTTCAATTTTGCGACAATAGACATGAATGGATTCGAGTGGCTTGAGCACAATCCCAAGTGGGCCTCTGAACTCGTCTTCGTAGCGGTAGTTGTGGAGAACTGCAATCACATTTCCTTTAGTCTTGTGGACATTGATCAGCGGCTACTGTACTCGTAACCCTTTGTTTGCCATTTCGAAGGGTGCGCTGTTTGAGTTCACCGTTACAATCTTGGCCCCATCGCAGAACTCAATTGGCATGCTTGCAATAGGTCCTCTGTAGCGACGCCTCTTCCTATTGTCCCAAGCGAGGATAGAGTGATCAATTGAACGTTTTAGAATCTCCTCTTGGAGTCGGAAAAAGGCCCGCTCTCCACCTTCGCCTATAAGAGGGGCATATGAACGTCGAATAGTCCCAATAAACAGTAAGCCATATCCTCAGGCCGCGTTGTTTGTCGGTTGAACGCCCAGGACATGCGTTTTGCAATGCTGAATTGATCGAGATTCAGGTCGTCATGATGCAATGTGATATAGCAGGTGTGGTGTGATACATATAGCGAATGTGGCGAAAGCTGACAAGGTTGGAAAGAGTGATGGAGAATGCAGGTACGGAGCACGTGCCGGCCAAATATTGGGCACTACTCAGATTCACTAAGCCCCTTTCGTCATGACGGCGTACGTGATGATGCCCCACCACTCTGTCGACCAGCGCCAACAACAAGTCCATGGCGAAACCCTCGACCGCCTGTTCGAAGCGTGCCTTCTGGGAGCGCCTGTCCTCTATCCGCATTATCTGAGCCTTGGGACGCATCAGTAGGAAAACCGCGCTTAGAATTTGGGCTAGCCAACCTCAATTTTCAAATTTGGACCACCATCAACAACCCACCCCACTTTTTTCCACTACAGCAACCACATCCATCATGGCAGACTCCCCAGTGTCGCCTCTCAGCATGCCCTCGCGTTTTGCCATGGAGCTCGAGAAACTGGACCCCGAGATACCCTTTCGCGCATCGCCAGCCCACGTCCATCACACGTGGGCGCGCACCTTCCACTCCCGCCCAGAGCTGTATATCCGCCCACAGACGCTCCCCGAGATACAGAAGATAGTGACGCTCGCGCGGCGGATGCGACGTCGGGTCGTCACTGTAGGCTCCGGGCACTCCCCCTCAGACCTCACCTGCACGTCGGCGTGGATGGTGAACCTGGACGACTTCGGCCAGGTGCTGAACGTCGACAACGATCGGAAAAGGATAACGGTGCAGGCGGGCATCCGGATGCACGCAATGAACCTCACAGCGAAGGACCACGGTCTCACGATGCCTACGCTGGGCTCCATTGACGACCAGTCGCTAGCTGGCGCGATTGGGACAGCCACACATGGCAGCTCCATGTCACACGGCCTCCTCTCTGACGCCATCTGCAGTCTACGCATTGTGCTCGCAAACGGCCAGGCGGTGAAGTGCTCACCCTCACAGTCACCAGACCTCTTCCGCGCGGCACTAGTCTCCCTAGGTGCACTAGGCATCATAGTTGAAGTCGAATTCCAGCTGGTCGAGCACCGCAAAATAGAATGGGTTCAGACCATCCTGCCGATCGAAGATGTTTTCGCAAACTGGGGCAACGGCCTCTGGACATCAGATGAGTTCGTGCGTGTGTGGTGGCTGCCTTACATGCGCCGTGCCATTGTTTGGCGGGCGTCCAAGACGACCAAGGCGCAAAGAACGGCTCAATACAACTGGTACGGCGGCAGTGTCGGATACCATACGTACCACATTCTACTTTGGATATCTCAGTACGTTCCTCGCTTCCTGCCTTGGGTGGAGTGGTTTGTCTTCGGCATGCAGTACGGCTTCAAGAACACTACCTCAAGCTCCGCCGTGGAGGAGCAGCGGACTGGACTGCTCATGAACTGCTTGTACTCGCAATTTGTAAATGAATGGAGCATCCCTCTCTCTCAGGGCCCAGAGGCCTTGACACGTCTAACAAAGTGGATCCACGGCGACGAGCAGGGCTCCGGCATCCCCTTCAGCCCCAAAGGAGTATATGTCCACTCGCCCATCGAAGTTCGCGTCGCAAACACCGTTGGTCGATCGCCACGCCCATACCTCGATACTTCCTACTCTGACACACCGTCTCTGTACCTAAACGCCACACTCTACCGCCCCTACGGCCAAGCCCCTCCCTGCCACGAGCGCTACTATGAAGCCTTCGAGTACCTGATGAGAGAAATGAATGGCCGACCCCACTGGGCCAAAAACTTCCACTCCGTCGACCACGCTTACCTCTCGTCGGTGTACGGCACCGACCTCGATGACTACCTCCGCGTGCGCAACGAAGTCGATCCCGAAGGCATGTTCGTTGGAGCTTGGCACCGACGCACCATCCTCCCACTCAAGAGCGAATTGCCCCTTTTCCCGCTCGAGGAGAAAGAAGTGGTGAGAAGGGAGCGCAGGACAGGCGGTGAAGACTGGGTCGGTGAGCAAGCTAGGTGGTTCGATGGCGGGGTGGATGTGTTTGCGAAAAGACATGGGAGTGAGAGTGAGGAGAGCTTTGACTTGATGGCTGGGGCTGAGGCAAGTGTATTACTAGAGAGTCTCCGAGACGATCTGGAGAGCTCGGATGAGGAACGAAAACTGGAAGAAAGTACAGAAGTGAGTGAAAGTATCTTCCCCAAAATACGTCAAGCACGAAAGGCGGCGAAAACGCACATGAATTCGGATGTGGAACAGAGGGCTAGAGAGGGCCCCGATGGACTGCAAGGTAATGAGAATGTGTTCGACAAAATGTAGCGAATGCTTGTCAAATATAAGGGCCTCCTAGAGCTTCATGACCGAAACGATGAGATGAACTTGAGTGTTAGTATTGGGATTAGAAGTTGAAAGAAAGTGTATAACGTAGAACAAAACACACCGCTTCCCTCCTAAATACAATATTTCAAAGGCAAGACTCAGCGGTACGCGACCTTCAGACTCGGGTCTACCTCATATTTCAGGAATTGACTACGCCCCACCTCATAACCCAATTTTCGTGTTCGAAACACTACTATAAGTTACAGGACTTCCTGACCACACCTCGAATGCAGGTCGAAAGAATGAATCGAGTTAGATATTTTTAATGTCACTTCCCTAAAGTCACTCGACGGTTTCAAAGCGAGGGAAGGCAATGGTCTAAATCATGGTGCCGTCAACCAAAACTCGAGATGTGGAAGCTTAATGCGAGCTCTATGAATCCGTAACCATTTCCACCGAGTCAGGGAAAATTCATCATGAGTGTGTCCGTGTGGAAAGGATGGCCCTATTAATTCATCATACAAGTGGTAGGTATATAAATCCACCTAGAGGTACTAAAGGGATTATCATCATCAAAATATATACGCCTTCCTCGAATACGATGAAAATTTGTACAGCGCTCAAAGTTCAAAGCTCGACTACTTCAAAAAATTAACTGTCCGAGTGGAAGTCAGCAAGTCGCCTACTATCATCGAATCATCTGAATACACAAAACCAACCTGCGAAGAATTCTCCTGGTCCGAGCTCTGAAATGATCCGAACGACGAGGACATACATCAGTCGGTCTCCTAGACGCCAGTCCCCCAGCCTAATTCAAACTTCAAACCTCCTGGTCTTGTCGATACCAGGCCTCCCGCCCTTTCCTCCCCCCCCCACCCCCCAACAGACTCTGCCGCGCCAGATACGATATGCCAGACTCCATGCAGACTTGTTCGAGCAGAGTTCAAGGAAGAAGCTATTCCTGCATTTCAATTAAGATAAGCATGCTTCTCTATCCTTGTAGAGACATTGTTGTTGTCGAAGGGTAGGAAGACGACGACGCAGTCAATATACAGTGATACTTGAAATATGTCAAAAGGGAACTGCGTTGACCTTTTTTACATCTTCGGAAATCGCTTCTAAACAATCAGCTACGAATTTAAGATCCTTGCAAGGACCTGAAGCGTAATATTAGTGTGAGATTTGTTTGGTCAGGGGAATGGGTTGGTATATATCAAAGGGATTGAAGGTTCACGGAAAACTGTCCTTGGCGTTTCCTATATCTAAGGAAAACTATAGAAGAACGAATAACAGAAACAAACTATGAGAACCTGTACAAACATAGTAAGAAGAAATTAACGTCAGTTGGAGAGGCGATTGTGAATTCAAATATCCCCTTCGGGCCTAGTGTTCTTTGCTAACAGCCTCCTACGAGCTAGTTCATCCCGTTCCATCTCTATCTCTATCTCCCCACATGCTACCCCACTTCCCCTCATCGCAATCGGTGCATCTTTTCTAGAGGCATGACTCTTTTTGGAGAGCATCCCTCGCTGATATCAACTAGTTAGTAGTTTAAGTGCAGTGTGAACTGCCGAAATGCGCCTGAACAACTAGTTCTCAGAAGAAGTATAAAGATAGGTTCAGGCATTAAGGCACCGATAGACTCTTATTACCGTAAATATTTTACGCCCTTTCTCCTCCCTAGATCCTTCCATCGCGCCGACTATCGCCATTCTCCCATCCGCCTATTTAGCTCTAGATCATCCACCATGACGGCAGAATCCTCAGTCTTTGATTATATCATCGTCGGTGGAGGTACCGCTGGAGTTGTGATCGCGTCACGCCTTTCAACTTATCTCCCAACGTCCCGTGTCTTGCTCCTCGAAGCTGGGCCGGACGCGACATCACATCCGTCTGTAACGAACCCCATCGCATTTCCCGGCCTCAGCTCCGCAGAATTTCAAGGAAACTCATGGACCGTTGATCACTCCACTGTACCACAAGAGCACTGCAACAACCGCCGCATCTTCAACCCTGCTGGGCGCCTACTTTCCGGCTCCAGCGCCATAAATGTGGGGATATGGATGCGCGCTTCACGCACCGATTACTCGCTTATAGCCGAGAAGGCTGGACACGAGAGATTTACGTTTGAGAAGCTATTACCGTACTTCAAGAGACTGGAAACACATTGGGACAAGGATGCTGAACTGAGGTACCACGGGTTTGAAGGTCCGATTCATACTCTTGGCGGGAGAAAATATCCACTGAGGGAGACGATACAAAGGAGTGCTGAGGTGCTGGGACATCATTACAATCCGGACGCGATGAAAGGCGATCCGACTGGGTTGGCGGATATGACGCAGTGCTTTCGCGCGGCATCAGAATCTAGCTCTGAGCGTCAGCATAGCTCCAGAGTATATGAATTATCGGGCGTACATGTGATGTGCGATACGCCAGTTGCCCGAATTCTCGTGGATACTTCGAAGCGCACAACGGGAGTTGAATTGGTCGATGGGCGAAAATTGTATGCAAGCAGAGAGGTTGTGCTTTCCTGTGGAACACAGAAGACGCCACAGATCTTGATGCTCTCTGGAATTGGACCAAAAGATGAGCTTTCGAAACACAACATCCCTATCATTATCGACTCTCCGGCCGTCGGTCAGAATCTATTCGACCACTCAGCGCTGACTCTATATTTTGCGCTAAAGAATCCCAAGCAAGGGCTCGGTCTTCCATTCGAAGGAACCATGAAGCCTGAATACGGAC
The DNA here is from genome assembly GCA_010093585.1 of Melanomma pulvis-pyrius CBS 109.77. Classification (NCBI taxonomy): domain Eukaryota; kingdom Fungi; phylum Ascomycota; class Dothideomycetes; order Pleosporales; family Melanommataceae; genus Melanomma; species Melanomma pulvis-pyrius. The sequence goes on from MU002311.1 coordinate 9,015, forward strand.
AAGGCATGCCCTGGGAATTCAATATATTTGCAAACATACCAGCGTCGACACTTGAACCAAAACTCGCACACGACGGTCTTATATCCGCTTCAAGGGATAAAGAAGAACTACATCCTCACCTCCGTCCCCAGAGATGCCATTTCCTGAACTTCCCATTCTACTTCCCAATTTTAGCCACGCCATCCTATAACCCGAGCATCAATCCGCTGACCGGGACGCACATCGCTATAACTTCATTACATCTACTCCCTCTCTCCCGGGGTGGCATATCTCTCCATTCTGCTAGTGCAGATGATGCTCCCATAATCGACCCGCGTTATCTCTCAACAACCACCGACCGTTACATTATGCGAACCGCCGTGCAGGAAGCCCTCGCCCTTATCTCAACCCCGCCTCTCTCCAATCATATCTTGTGTGAAACACCGCCCATACCCTCGCCCTTAAACAACAATACCATCTTTCCCGCCCTCACCGCCACAAGTTCAGATGACGAAGTCGACGCCCGAATCCGCGCATATGTCCAAACGATCGCGCATCCAATGGGCACGTGTGCTCTAGGGACAGTACTAGATGCCGAGTTCAGGGTCAAAGGTGTGGACGGACTGAGAGTCTGCGATGCGAGTGTGTTTCCAGAGCCGCTGGGGGCGATGCCGAGTTTGACGATTTTTGCGCTGGGGGAGGTGGTTGCGGATTTGATCGCCGGGAGGGAAGGAAGGGAGTCGAAGTTATAAAGAGAACGTGATAGAAAAAAAAATCTCCCATTGAAATTCGTACCAGTTCTAAAGCACCAAACTGCTACTAGCCAAAGTACCCAGAAAGAATTTCTCACCTTGTGACATCCTCTTTCGAGCTGAAGAAGAGCACGGTTCCACTAGCCCTCTTTGGGACTAACTAACACGCCGACCCCTTTCTTACGCGACGATGTCTCACCAGTCCTCCCCCTACACCACTTGACAAACATATTCAAGATTTCAAAGGAGCTTGACGATGTTAACGAGGGGACCCGAATGCATCGCTTTGTGCTCTCCTTCCTAATGAAAAGAGCTGGACTACACAGTATTTGTCAACAACGGACAGCTTCGAAGACGGTGCGTGCCAGCTACTCACGTAGATCGACAGCATACTCTACCAAAAATATGGCGTGCCTAGATGGCCCGGGAGGCTGTGCTCCCAAGAATTAGGGACCAAACCTTTACACCACCTACGAGAACTCGCTTCTCAGAAAGTCTTGAAAAGAGAGCAAACAAAGTGAATCAGTGGAAAGTTTTTGAGACAGAACCCTCCAAACTTTCGTCTCTATCCAATGACTAGAAACTGGGAAAAGCAATCAAAGTGCATCCATGTCTTGTCATGCCGCCCAAAGACAAACCGGGTGGAACATCCCACGACGCTAAGTCACTCACTCTAAGTCACTCTCTCACGTACTTCTACCTATCTGTCTCCCTCTTCCTCTTCTTCTCGCTCATCTTTCCCCCGCCTCTTCTCTTGCCACTTTCCTCTTCCTCTCCCCGTTCATCTTTCCCGCTCCTCTTCAGTCTCGAATCTTAAGCATTCCCTTCACAACGCAACATGGCCGACCCCTTCTCAATAACTGGCGGTGCAGTTGGTATAGTCTCCCTGACGATTACGACATGCGCTGGGGTAGTGTCGTACATTGGCGACGTAAAAGATGCGAAGGAGAAAGTGCAACAGTTTTCTGATGAGATGGACCAACTGACGGATCAACTTTCGAAACTGGATATCGTCCTTGGTCAATTACATCCGAGCCCCTGTAGAACAGGAGTAGAAGAAAAAATGGCTGAGTGCGTAACCAAGATTGAGAGACTGAAGAAGAAACTCTACCCTGCATGTCAGGCAAGCGCACCTGGGGGGAGAGGGGGTTTCAAATTCCGACAACAGCTGAAAGAGACTAAACAACGGTTGTGGTTCCCATTCACGAAAGAAAGCATGCTACATGCGAAAACGATGGTCGATAGTATCCGGCAGGACTTACAGACAGCTTTGTCGATGCTTATAGTGTAAGAAGCTTTTTTTTCTTTTGAACTAATCCGCTGACATTTGTAGGGACTTGCTTCGACAGGCTGAAGAGAAAGCCGACGGTCAGCATGTTGATCTAATGGCTAAACTCGAAGAGGTCTGTTCTTTGTCTAAATCACAATCGAAGCTGATACAAGACGAACTCAAAACACTAAACGCAAGCTGCTTGGATAAATCCCAAGAACAAAAAGCAAGCTTGAAGGACGGATTCCAAGGAATACACGCAAGCTTGGACACACTCCAAAAACAAAATGCAAGCTTGAAGGACGAATTCCAAGGAGTACGCGCAATCTTGGAGGAATGTCGAGAAGAAAATGCACGCTTGAAGGACGAACTCCGAGGACACGCAAGAACTGTTCGGCTTCCTTGACAGCTGCATTAGCACGTACACTAACTATCAATAGGAAGGGAAATTCGACAAAGGGAATCTTCAATCCGACGCTCCAGCAGCAATTCAAACCGAAACATCTCTTCGTACTTCATCTCCCAAACTCGAACGCTGCAACGCTCTATCTCTCGGGAAGAGAAACGCAGTCGCGCCCTGCGTATGCCGGCCCCATTCACAAAGGACTGTTTATCTCGAATGGCTAATGCCGCTTGTTGGGATACATACTTGCGTTCATGAGGTCTACTGTCCGCGCGCAGTGCATCAAAATGAAGTGACGGACTTCAACTTGCAATTCTCATTCTGCAGTCCCGCCTTGCAGAGAAGAATACAAATTGGATTCGACGTTTGGCAAGGGTTAGGCCTATTTCGTATCAAGCCGAGTCTGACCACCTATCGCATAGTACACAGGAACTCACCAGCCTTCCGTATGATACATAATTTTTCCTGTGAGACTTGGGTATGCCCACAACAAAATTCGTGGGTTGAAACCGCGCAGAAGCTGTGGAGTTTGTTTCGAACACGACAAGCGTCACCGTTCGAGCGACTAGACAACGGCCAAACGCTGTTGCACGTAAGTTTCTAGTTTAGATCTTATTACTATCAAGCAAGGCTGTGTTATTTGGCTGACATTTCTAAAGTACCTTTGTAGCACCAAAGTGGACCCACTGCAGTTCTGTTTGGGTTCACCTCCTACCGTGAACTCAGCGCAGCTCTGTTGGGATTTACCTCCTAACGCTTTATCCGAAGAAAACTTTCATCAAATGGTGCGGTGGCTCCTTGACTGCATGACTGTCGGGGCTATAGAATTGGATAGTATGGGATAGTAGGTACCGCGATCCACGGGATTGAGATTGCCATGCTAACACATGCCTTTGCGTTCACAGTACATGCGCCGATTATTTAGTCAGCAACGGCGTCATGCCAAAGCTCGCCCTCAATGCATTGCTGGATCACGGGATCTCTATTAGTACTATGGCCACCTCCGACATACGTTCAAATAATGTGCAGCTCATGCAGCCGTTCATTATCCAGAATCCCGATTCGTTCAAATGCCCCGGCATCATGAAAGCTATATTTCTGCAGTCAGAGGATGATCTCAAAAACGCAATTCTCCGGAACACAATTACCCAGAACATAGAGGAGATAAACACGGCAATACGCGGCTACTCTCCCATTGAAGTTGCTACGCTTTTGGGCTGGAAACGCGGCTGTGAAATCTTGCTCGACAATGGCGCTGAAATTAAAAGGAGAACATCCACTGCATTACCGCTACTATGTTGCGCCTCATTATCGTCGAATATCGATGTTTTGAGGTATTGGATAGACCTTGGACCAGAACTCGATGAAGAAGAGGTGTTATGTGTCGGGCGTCTGGAAGAGGCGCTCGAGTCGGCGTATGAGGTGGGCAAAGCTCGTGGCACGTTTGAGCTGCTAGAAGCAGTCATTTCCGAAATAAAGGAAAGAAAGAACCAGCTACAAATGATTGCAGAGGTCAACGCAAAAACGATAAGTCCTTTACAGAACCTCGACATGCGGCTCAATGCTCATGCTTTACGAGTCTACGACGCCTTGGTTGATAGCGGTGTCGAAGTCCCTCCTTATCTAAAACCCGCCAAAGAAGATATTTACGCCTTTCCCTGCAACACCTTCGGCCCAAAAATTGGCCTTCTGAATGCGCTATACGCCGCTGAATTCCGCATCATCACGCCAACAAACTCATCCTCTGCCATTGATGATAATGATAAAATACCTCTACTTCTCATCCACCTCACTGCCTACAGAGGGAAAGGGACACGATCCGCGACCAGAAACGGAAAACACCGATCAAACAACGGTCTAAAACAGGGCCTACGACTGTACAGGTGGCTCATAGCCCACGGCGCAGACACCAAAGCGCGATGGCCCGGATCTCAAACTACAGCACTACACTGTCTAGCCTATAACGTCGGCAGATATATCAGTTCTGAGAGAGGCTGTACCAAATATTCATCTGAGATCCTTTCCACAATCGTTGAAACCTGCACCGACGATTGCGAATGCGGGTGCAGCGCCGCAGGCTGTCTTCCAATCACGACCTTCTTTAAGAGTACGATACCCCTTTTTATGGTCGTGAACCCCGTATATCATTTATTGAGCATGAGACCCTACACTCACCGTGTCACCTCTTTCGAAGAACGCCTTCTGGACTCATTGAGAGATATAAACTCCTGGACCAATGGCACCGCCGCAAAAAGCCTGATGAAGAATCGACTTGTCGCCTCGGCCTTGATTCGCTTTGCAACGTTCACAAATCTCGGACTCAGACACACGTGCTGCGATATTTCCCGAATCCAGTGTAGACAAGACATGAAACCTGATGCGTGTGCTTCGCCACATCGATACAACATGGAGGAGAGGAGGAGGATCATGGAGAACGACGCGTTTCTGCTGAACTTGCTAGAGGAGCTGGTGCAGGAACTGGAAGCCAAGTTCGAAGCCTTGGGCATGGATTTGGCAAAGTTCATGTTCAGGGTTTGGAGGAGGAAGATGAGAGACGTGTTGGACAAGCTGGAAAGAGAAGGCTTTGGATTGTATGATCGTGGGAGGAGGGAGCTTGACGGTGTGAAGCGCAGATAAGGGGACGGAGACGAATCTAGCGACGATAGCCAAGACATGCACGACGACGACGACGACGACGACGACGATGACAACAGCCACGCCATGGATCACGATAAAGCAAAGCCGAAGACGTCGAAGACACAGTTACAAACCACCACCCCAAACACAGCATCGACGCTGCACAGCACAGCTAACATTTCGGGTTTCCACCATGTCGACAATTCCTCCCGTAGTTCCGTCGCATTCACCCCTTTGCTTTCTACGCCTTTCCTTGCGCGCGCGCGCGCGTTAATTCTCGTACTAGATGGTCGACGCGGACAAATGGGAAACTCAAACGTGACATTCATTGATCGAACTTTTAGGGACAATCGGGGTAAGCATCATCTGGACTGGACACACTCATTTTCGGGATAATTTTTGGTAGATGGCGTCGGGAGGTATACCCATGGAGTTCATGGATATGGTTTTCAATGGTTCGGGCATGGGTAGGTACATATGGAGTTCATAGAAATGGGATTCAAATATTTCGGGCACCAGCTCTCTCTCTTACTCTGCAATTGTGTGCGTCTTGATTAGTTGCATAAGTCCATCGACGACATGGTTTATACTTGTTCAATGCCAGCACACATGTATCATCTGATTGACTACAGTCTTGCTCAAAAACGGTCGAGTATGCCGCCATGTCGATTAGGCTTAGAGGAACCTCCAGGCCAGAACTGTAATTGCCAGTTTTTATAATCACTTCATCACTAGCTACTCCATAGAATTAAGTTGATTCATATGAATAATGTATTGATGACCTATAAACGAGACAAGCACAGTATAGTAGCATACAATCCGAGCCGATCCAACCCAGCCCAAATGCAATTGTTTCCTATTGTAACAATTTCCAACAACATCACGTCTCAACACTATGGAACGCAACCTCATGCGCCATTTCACACCACGTCAACCTACGACGTCCAGAATTCGCCGGCCAACCACCTGTTCAGCATGTCTGCTGAGGCGGCAGGCTGGTCGTACGGAACCATATGCCCACCAGCATGGAGCCTCATGAAGGTGAAGTTGCCGCTCGACTTGAAGTCGCCGATCTTGTCACCCTTACCGCCGAGGAGAAGGTCCTCAGTCTTAGCGCTCTTGTAGTCCTTCTGTCCGGGCCATTCAAGTGCCTCAGTCCAGGCCTTGTTGCCGAGCCAGTTGCAAATGTAATCGGCATCACCCGCGTAGATGAGGACGGGGATCTGCTCGAGGATGCCGGGAACGACACGGTGGAATGGCTTCATCCAGTCGCCCTGCATGAGGAAGTTGCGGTTGATGTCGAAGTTGCAGCTGTCGTAGGACGAAACCTCGGCACCGACGGCCTTCATGACTTCTGGCTTGTTGAGGTAGGAGGAGATCCAATCAATCTCATCGTAGCAAAGGTCATTGCTTCCGCATTGGCGTCGAACATCATAGACGTTCTGACCGGTGCGCTGATAGGGACCAATCATGGCGTTGTTGCAGTAGATGGAGGCGGGGACACAGCTCCAAACGGACTCGGACTGATAGCAGTTCTCAATGAGACCAGCGCAGCGGGGATAAGCGTTCTCCATGGACTGGCAAGAGCTCTCGTCCAAAACTGCGGGCCAGCCTCCCTCTCCACAGGCCATGGGCTTGTAGTATTCGTATTGGGTTAGGCCATCAGTGAGACCGTTACCAATGAGGATGGACTGCAGGTTGATGTTGCGCTTCTTGTGCGAGAGAATCTCAGAGGCGAAAACAGGGATGTAGTGGCCAGCGTATGATTCACCGGAGATGTGGAAGGTCTGCTCGGCATATTCGGGGAACTGCTTGAAAAAGAGGGTGAGCAGGGCGTAGACGTCTTTGCCAGCAGCGACAGTGTTGGTGACGGAGCCACCGCTGTAGGAGTAGCCGACATTGACGGGCTGGTCGAGGAAGATGACGGATGCGTTCTTGTTCCAGGCGAAGTCGTTGAACTTCATCTCAAGCTTCTTGGTGACAGACGAGGGGCCGAGCTCCATGAAGAGACCCATTAACGACGAGCAGCCGGGGCCACCGTTCAGCCACAGGACCACGGGGTCATTCTTGGGGTCGTTGCGAGACTCAAAGAACCCTAGGGCATAGTTAGAAACGGTGGCGAATCTGGTGGTTACTCAGGTACTCACAGTAGAATAAATGTTTGTCTGTCTCGTCGTCGTCAAGGTAACCACTGTACTGCTTGACCTTGTCGACGCCTAGAACACCGGGATCGACCTTCTTCACACGGAGGTTGTAGTTCTCGAGCTTGCCGTCGATATCCCTCTCCTTCTCGCCCTTGGCGTTCTCGACCCAGACGGACTGGACCTCAGCACCCTTGACAATGTGATCCCACTCGTGGTCGGCCTTTCGGGTGTGCGGCTTGGGCGACGAGAAGAAGGCAGCCTTCTCGAAGGACTCGGGGAACATGAGTGCTACCTCATCCCAGATGCGGCGAGCTTCGCCGGTCAGCGACTTCAGCGACTCTTCCAAGTTCTGAAGCGGCTTCGCCCACGACTCGGTGTTGAGCTCCTTGGGCAGGTCAGGGAACTTGAGGACCTGCTGCTGTGGCGCAATGGCGGCAGAGGCAGCGCCGATAAGGAGGGCCGATGTTGCGACCTTCATGATGGCGGCGATGGCGAGGTGTTGGAGCTGTGGAGCTAGAGCTTCCCGAGCTCAGGCGCTTCCGATAAGCTGACGACGGCGACGGCCGAGGCAATCAAAGAATGGGCAAAGGAGGATGGCGATGGCGGTTGGTCGAGATGATGGATGGGGCGTTGAGAGAGAGATGGGATGAGAGAAGGGATGAGACGGGCGAGGGAAGGAGCACTGAAGTGACTCGGAGCTGGGGCGGCGGGTTGTGCAGGCAACGAGCATGACGCCGACTGGGCTTATCAAGTGGCTGGTGACCGCCTTAGCGCGCAAGTCACGAGGCCCAGCGTTTCAGCGCTTGACTGGGGCGGAGGGGCCAGCGACACGCGTGCGACACGACAAACGCGCTCCCCAGGGCGCGATGCAAGCGGTCCGTGGTGTGGTGAATGCCAGCCAGGCCGCTCCATTCACCCTGCCATGTCGTCGCTGTGTTCCTGTGCGCCTTCCCAAGCGCCGGCGTCCCTGCAGCGCCGAGAAGGGCTTAGCCGCCTTCGGCCCAGCCCGCAGCGACTCATCGTGAGTGTCGCCATCTCCCCGCACTGCGGTGAGCAAAAGCAGAAAATCAGGTCACCGTCTATAAAAGCAGGCGAGAGCCCTTTCGTCTCTTGCACCTCCACCACGCTCCCCAGGACCCCGTCCATTCTTGCCCGCCATGCCCATCAACCAGCCCTCAAACCAGATCAAGCTCACCAACGTCTCGTTGGTGCGCATGAAGAAGGGTACTTCCACCCCGCTACGACTACCCCGCAGTCACTGACACCTCCAGGCAAGAAGCGCTACGAGATCGCCTGCTACAAGAACAAAGTCCTCGAGTGGAGAAGCGGGGTCGAAAAAGACATCGATAATGTCCTCCAGATCCAGAACGTCTTCATCAACGTCAGCAAGGGCCAGGTCGCCCCCAAGGCAGACCTCGACAAGTCCTTCGACAAGATGCCGCTGAAGAAGATCATCGAGCACATCCTCGAGCATGGCGAGCTTCAAGTGGGCGAGAAGGAGCGTCATGCCGAGCTGGACCGCATCAACCACGAGGTCATCGACATTGTGGCCGGAATGGTCGTCGACCCAACAACAAAGATTGTGTACACGGCGGGGATGATTGGCAAAGCTTTGGACAAGCTCACCACGCAGTCCCACCAGGCCGGGAAGCCCGAGGCAGCCGAAGACGAAGAAGACAAAGGCAAAGAGCCCGCAGTCGCGGCGCTGCCCAAGTGGACTGGTGTCACTGCCAACAAGTCTGCGAAGAAGCAAGCGCTGCATGCTGTCAAGGCACTAGTTGCACACCAGCCGATACCGGTAATGAGAGCACGAATGAAGCTGAAGATCACCTGTCCCGCGCCAATCCTGAAGCATTCTGTCAAGTCGGCTCCCAAGGTTGCGAGTTCCGAATCCGCAGGCGACGGACCAAAGGTACATGTCACGGTCAAGGAAACAATTCTCAGCTTTGTGGAGCGTGTCGAGAGCGAGGATGTGACGGATAGCATGTGGATAGCCCATGCATTCGTCGAGCCTGGATCTTTCAAGCCTCTGAGCGAGTTTCTTGCCGGGAAAGACACCAAGAATGCCGGTGAAGTCGAGGTCTTGGATATGGCAATCAAATATGAAGACGAATGAGAGGAAATACGTTTCGGATCCGAGTCACACATACAATAGGCTCTACCTTACGTGCATGCGACGGGCAGGCGAAGACTAAAAGCTTTGGGCACTATGGCCCCGAATGACGCTTCAAAAGGGAAGCTCTAAAATACTGGCTGGAGTCACGACGAAATTGATTCTCGTGTCTATATCTCGTTTGCTGCCTGTTTACGCGATACCCATTCAAGCATATCTTCAGGCGAGTAAGAAGATTCTGTCTGATTCGCGCTCAAAGCCAGGCCTCCATCAGACAGGAGGCATATCGACGGCTGTTCGAGTGGCAGACATGTACCTCAGCATCAGATCACCCCGTAAGAAACTTCAGCTACAAAGCAACCCCAACTTGGTGTATCCATAGCTCTGTTGCTTTCGGGTCTGCAATTTCAATCGTTATCCGTACCACCTAGGTCGTTGTGCTTTACCCGCCAAGTTCGTGTTTAACATACATCGTGCATTTCCCAATCGGTCAAATACTACTCCGGCACCCCACCACATGACCAGCGTTACTGGTACCACGACTCAAGTCTTTTTCAGCACTTCTTTAAAGCTTCGACACTAACGCACGCAATCAGATTCGGCATGTCTGGTTTTTTATGAACATTCACTCCCAGCCAGTCATCAACTGACAGGTGTTACCGAGCTGCAAGTAGCTGCAGCTTTAGCGCGGGCACTTACAAGACCTCTCCACACTTCACATCCCACGACATCTTCACCATCGTATGGGCAAGCTCTTCGTACCTCTCTTACTGGCCCTAACGGCCCTCACGCCATTCTTCTGGACCCTCCGTCCGTTCGCTCCGTCCAATGAAGACTATTGTCCCCTGGCTACTGCCAGCGGATACCCTCATCTCGACCACATTTCCTGAAGGGCATTCTCTCTTCCCTCGGGTGGCTTTCAGTCACAACCGCTTTACACGGAATATTCATATGTGACCCATCAGGCGAAGACGGCTCTCTTAGTGGTTCAAAATGTTAGCCGCGAATGTGTCCATTTGTATTCACCATTGACGAAGGAAACCCTTCCATAACACAGTACCCAGAGGGCCAAGTGCCCAATTTTTCACATCCAAGGACCCTATGCTTTCACTGATAACAGAGCACCTCATATACCAAATGATCACCCAGATAGATTACCTGCTTCGCCAATCTGCATCCTGTTCCCACATCGGCAGTCCCTAAACCCATCAATTGCCCAATCACCTATTCGTCCCACCCTCCAAGTCTACCATTTCTTCATCCTGTTTCACCACCCGAGCAGGCCTGTATCTTCGCCACTTCCCATGCTCGTCCCATCTATAGGCTCACAGACGTTTTGACATCCGGACAACGCGCTCAAGGAACCTTGTTTTGACGAGCGCACAGCAGGCTTTGGGCGCTTGCGGTAGTATAGAAAGGTGTAGAGCAGCAGCACGATAGTGGATCTGAGATCTTTCTCTTTTTCCTTCCTTCAGCATCTGGCGCTAAACTTGGCCTGTGATGGGTAAGCACATGAACGGAATGGGGAGTGGTGAGGATACGAAACTACACCCAAACCACATATTCATGGCGCCCCCTGTACCCACCCTTCCGTCTGTCTCTTGTCACCCACACCAAATCCGACCCCAACCCCACGATCCAGGGAATAATTGCGTCCGGATGCGCGATTTTCGGGGTCTAAGGCATACCCCGAGCATTTCGCACTTCAACTCCAGCGTTCAGTCGATGGAGGAACAAACGCTCTGATGATGCGGTCTTTAAGTTTCTACCCACATCGAAGATGAGGAAAGGCAGCGCATGGCCTGATTTGAGTGTTGCTTCTATTCGCGTGGTAAAAACGTTATTTCCAAGCTAGGTTTTCCTCTCAAAGTCTTTTGTATTTCCAGTTTTACAGGCCTCACATTTTTCATCTACTTCTATACTTGTCTATCGGCTTCTTTTATGTCGAACTGGCCCTCACTTAGCAATTATACTTCCCTTAATTGTCGCTTCATGGGGCTTTAAAACAATTTGAGAACTTGCAAATGGTGGGCTACGTGAATCTTCACTGTTTTGCTATCAGGCCACCAAAGAAGTAATTTCTATCTAGACAGCGTCTGCGAGGCACTGCAATCCTTACAGCACATAGTAGTACTTTATTCGACAACGTACTCTCGAAATCACACAATACCATCCTAGTCCGCTCATCACAACAGCCGCAGCTACGATCCTCCCTGCTACGTGGACCACTGGACCCCTTATTTCCCCCCATTGCACTCCCAGAAAAGTCTCCGAGCTGTAGCTGTTTAATAACGCTGATCGGATACAGCGGTAGGTGGATGCACGGCATGCCAAGAGGAGTACTGATTGGAGAATAGGACCCGGGTCGCATATGCGGCTTTAGTAACTTACATATTTCACCACGTCACACCCTTGCTCTGCTTCCTCCACTCCGGAGAGAACAAGTCGGTCGCGTGTTGGGTCCACTGTGAAGTGCGGTGTCTCGTGGTCTCCTGACCGAGAGAAGTGTTGGCGTTTGGTGCGGAACGTGGGCGGGACGGTCCGTTAACGGCCTCTTGTTCTCGCTTTTGTATCTACTACTACTCATCGAGGTTGGGGGTTGGGGGTTCCATTGTCGGCAAAGGTGAGTATTTTCATGTACAACGGCTCGAAAGGCGCACTGCACTCCAACGGTAGGCATTTTCATTCAACTACCCACGCTTAATACACGCGCTGTTCTCGAACGTCCATTTCTATACCTAGCCGGCGCCACTCGGATTCTCTCCTCGTCCCCCGTTGCCTCCCACTCTGCCAAGTGCGGAGTGCGCTGTCGATGCAGATGCCATTCATGTATGCACTCCCACACTCAACCGTCCATTCACCACCTCCCCTTCTCCCGCGGCATGCACCATCGCCCTCCGAGCAACGGGGTCCAACCCCCTCGCTCCACCCTAGTCCGCCCCGCAGAATGGATAATCGCGGAGTGTATGCTGGGGCAGGGAGTGTGTAGAAGGATATAAGCCCTGGATTCGCGGTTCAGACTCCCGTCGTCGCTCCCTACCCCTTCTCCCGCATTGAGGCGGTTCCATCTGTTCCTGCGGCCCACTGTTGTCTTATTGCCGCACTTGTATCACCATAGCTCATCTCTTCACTCTACTTCGGAACTAAGCTCTATATCGACGGTTCTTCTTCTCAACTCCTCCACCTCTTCATCGTTTCAAATATCATATAACGCAAGAACACACATCCCTCCATCCCAACCTATCCATAACCAGATCCCAACCCCAACTCAGGACCCTCCAACATCCCCAACCATGTCCGCTCTCTCTTACCCCCCACCCCCACGCACGCCCAGTCCGAAAATCAAAATCCACCGCTCGCAAAGCTTCGACTCGCCATCGTCCCGCATGACGGTAACCCCCATCGACGAGTCTCCCTACTCCAAATCCGCAAGCTACATCGGCACATCGGTGCACCCGCTCCCCTGCTACGATGCGCTGAAAGCCGCCGAGCGCGGCCTCATGAGACATGCCGGCGTGCGTCTCCACACCAAGATGAGCAACGACGAGATGATGTCGGATGCGTCGAGCAACGACGGGGATGTGGATTCGTCGTCGTCGTCGTCCGAGTCAGACGAGGGGGCGTCGCCAACGGATTCGGAGCAGCGCTTCGGCCTCTTCGCTTCGGGGTCCCCGCTGCCCCCTTCCTCATCCGCTTCCACATCCACACATGCCCACCGCTACCCGTACACCTTCCTGCACGACATGCCGTCTCCGGCTACCCCGCCGCCCCAGATCCTCTCCTCAACCCTCTCCATATACCAGGACCCCTCGACCCCGATGTACGACCCCTGGCTTGTGCGCGTGGTGCTGGATCTGTTCGATGTAAGAGGCTTCGATTGGATGAGCATTGCTGAGCCGATTGAGCGCGTTTGGGGCGTACGGACGGGGAGTGCCGAGGTGTTGGAGATCTTGGTTGGGAATGGGAGGGTTGGGGGACGAAGG
>MU002312.1:0-22233 GCA_010093585.1 Melanomma pulvis-pyrius CBS 109.77
CCCCCCCCTCCAACACACACACCAATAAGATTTTGTGCCAAGTTTTATCGACATTTGACCTCAATGTACGAATTTAGAGTCTGAGGACGCACAAGGCCGATTAATCTGCTGCCATGTCATTTGAGACGTCCCGAGCTTTTTAAAGGTGTTCTGCGAGAAGAGGGGACACATTGACCGTGTTCCTATTACACTTTGGTCCTTGATTAAGACTTTGGAGGACTGAAGAAAGCGCCATAGGGGTACCAGGTTTTATCGACATTTAACAGATCCGTAGACCTTAAGAGTCTGGGGACGCACAATGCTGGTTAATCTGCTGCCGTGTCATTTGAGACGTCCCGAGCTTTTTAAAGGTGTTCTGCGAGAAGAGGGAAGGGACACATGGGTTGTTTGTTTTTTATTCTTTAGTCCTTAATTAAGACTTCAGAAGACTGGAGCCAAGCTCCATGTAGCCATTTAAATGGTCTTTTTTCTGCTGGTTCTTGGAATCGAGTCTGTATTTAGGTAGGATCAGGTCCCATGAGCCTGAATTTTCTCGTCGGTGGTAGTGAATCCGTATCCGTCTACTTTTTGACCAAGCAGTGTAATGCTAGGGAAGCCTATGAACGCTTTCTTGGGGGAGAGGGAGAAGTTTAGGGAGTCAAGGCGTTCGAAGAAGATCTTGAGGTGTTCGGCGTGTTCGTCAACTGACTTGCTGAACACGACAAAGTCGTCGATGTAGGCTTTTGCCCATGGGAGGTCTTTCAAGATAAGGTTGCCGATTCTTTGGCAGTATTGAACTGAGTTTCGGAATCCCATGAAAGCGACGTTGAGCGACTCTTTTCGGTTTTTAACTTTTGTTTATAAAGATGCGAAGCCAGGCACGAAAGTTACCAAGGGGGGTTGTGGTCTTCCGTGATTGCGGTGGACGTTCCGCGTTTAATGGGAAAAGGGGAGAGCTTTTGGGTTGTTCCATTTACCTACCCTTTGCCATGAGGAAGTGTCAATTTCAGTAGTAAACGCCCCATTTGTTCGACATTGAAAGGTTTTTTTCTTTTGCACGCAGTAGTTACAATGCTGCGCTTAGAGGAAGAACACTCCATGGAATTTGTTGGAGATATTTCAAGGCTTGATATGAGTCGATGAAATCGAGAGAGACACAGTGGGGGGTTTTCATATTGTATTTTGTTGTGATCGAAGGAGCAGACGATCGCGAGCCCAGCGGTAGACAGCATGGCTCCCACGATCTGAAGATTTATTTTTAGGCCATGATTCAACGGGAACACCATGCTGTAATTCCGATCTTGTTTTAGTTCCTGGAATCAATCCATTGTCATTAAGTAAAATCGAAGGCTTGTAGCACGATCCGTCAAACTAAATACTCCTCGAGGACGAGGAACACCGAACTTCCCATAGGTTCATGACAATCCTCTTTTTTGCTTAATGTTTTTCCTACTCCCCTGGTACGCCGCACGCGTGAGCTTGCTCGGCCTTGGTTTGTCGTACTGGTGGTAGGTATGCTTGCCACACGCGACGGAAGCTTCCATGAGTAATGGAAGTCCCTGTTTTAAAAATACTTCCATGACCCCCCCCCCGGACCTCTCCATCTTCTTTGCGTAGTGTTGCTCTGATATCGAGAAGCAATTTCGTGTCACGCAGATTGGATAACTCCAGCTTCATGGAGGGCTTTTATTGGAATTCCCAGATGGCTCCATTTGATATCCTGCTTCCACTTCTTTTAGACTGCGTCTATGGAAAATGGCTTCAGAAATCGTGTCCATACCGCTCCACCGCCATTACGTAGGTCTTGACTTCCTTTTGCACGGGTGTACAGGTATGGATTTTTAGATCTCGACTCCGTCACCCTGTTAACGACGGTGGGCAGTATGCAGCTCTGTGGAGTGATGGCACATGCTACATTCACTAAACATGTCAGGCAAGAACTCGCTGGGCCCCATGGGTTTTGGTTCGTTGCGAGATTGAACTGTTTCGGTGTCATAGACATGCCATCTACGATGTTAGACATGGCCAGAGGAGCCCGTTCATTTCTCAGCTCGCCTCTCCATATGATTTATTACTGCCAGCACAAGGTTGATAGATGTCTTCATCTTTGCACGCCCATGAACTCTTCTTTATTACCCTTTATTCATGCGCCAGATTGTTCCTCCAGGCCTCCATAATCGACAAGGCTGTTTATTTTCAGGTGCAGAGAAGGCAGGATACATTGAGTCTGAGTCTGGAAGTTCTGGTATAGTTCTTGGCCTATAGTAGAGAATCTCCAATTGCTGGACTCCATTTCTCTTTTGAAAGGGTCCGAGGGAGTTAGACGGAGGACATTTCGTTAAAATCTCACAATTTTTATATTCCAGACATTCGATATATGAGATGTCATGCAATTGTACAAGCATTCTCTCAGAAACCCAACGAAACCCCCTCCATCAGAATAGACGAGAATTTTCTAGACTCTGGTAGATCTTCTTCTCCAGTTGCACTCATGTCCAGAGGTTTAATTTACAGTGACGTCTCTGTATCTTGCTAAAGATCTCTCCATGAAATGGATTATCTGCATTTTCCAGAGCTCAGTAAGTAGAAGACACATGGGAAGCTCGATGGCTTGTCTTATTCAGGCCTTAAAATTCCAGCCGAGAATCTCCATCAGTTGATCGGATCAAGATATCAACCTGGGGCGTGGAGAAGAGAAGAGAGGGACAGTAAACGAGAAAGGAAGCGTGGGTATAAAGACCGGAGAGTAAGTGGAAACAAGGCGTGAATCCCAACTCATGGGATCTCAAAGGTAGGCTGTGAATGGCAATCTCCACACCCATATGTGCAGTATCTTTTACTCTGTCTCCATGCCACTGGTCCGGACAAAAATTGCTCATTGTTTCCCATTTGGTCTATTTAGAGATCCACGAAAGAACAGAGCCATTTGTTCTTACTGGTATCTTTTTAACCCAGTCCACAGATTCTCGCAGAAACTCTCCATGAAACTATGACCTTTGGGATTTGAAAGTGATCCAATGTGGACATAGCGAAGTGGAAGTAGTGTAAAGAAGACTCGAAGGCGATTCTTATACGCAAGGGTTGGAGGATAGGTAGGAGCCAAGTCTCACTCCATAGAGTTGACCTCGAAAGCTTTTTGTTCTGATAGACACTCACGTCTCCATTGTTTGCCCCATGTACAGGTGCCTATTCCTTTATTTCACATCAGCACCCAGGATAGTCTGCGCACAGCTTTCTCTCCATGAAGAATGATAGGATCTCGTTTTGAGATTTGCAAACAAGACCGAATCATTGACCTGCTGGCGCGTCAATTTTAGTCCACAGATCCCCAACAGAAGCTCTCCATAGGTCCATCACGCACATTTTCGGAGTGATATAATTAGAGCAGAGAAGAAACAGAGCACATCCAGAGCCGGAACAATTTGGAAAAGAAAGCGGTCTCGCCATGACGCGCATTTCCACATGACCACGCAGCAACCAGAAACTTGCTTCCCAATACACAGCCCTTCTAGACGACCCCGCCGTAACGAAGGACAGTGAAAACTTTTCGAGTTCCAGCAGAGCGAGCAATCATGACGCCTTCCACGGTTCAATTTGTCTCTGACCCTCAGATCCGAACTACAGAATCCCCATGTGTCGAGAGGGCGCCTCAATTTGAACAATAGCCTATAGCGTGGCGTAGAAGAGTAAAGGTAGCGAAAGGTGCAAGGAGCAAGCTTGACATCGCCTCGTATATGTACGCGGAATCCCCCTCAGTAAGTCTAGATCTCGCTCCACCGCAGTCGGTCGTCATCTGCATATTTCAATGCGTCTCCGCAACCCCCAAGTTCCACATCGGCCGACAGTCGCCACGATTTTTAATTCCTTGTTCCAAGCCTCTCTCCAACCACCCCCACATCAGTATACCTCGAGGTTCTTTGCGTCTATTTCCCAAGACCCCGGAAAAGAAGAGCGCCATCACGAAAATGTGAGATCGTTTTTAGTCCCCCGATGCCGGGTAGAAACCTTCAATACGCCATGAGTAATTCCATCTTGCGCTTTTACTCTTACTTCAGTGCCGGAGAGGAGAAAGCAGGCATGCAAAGCATTATCCAATCCTTTTCGTTTTATTCTTGGGGATCTATCTCTAGATCGCCTGGCTCAGAACGGCCCAACTTACCTTCTTCCGCGGTGTTTCCTCATCAAGTGCATCTTTTTCGAGTCCTCTGGCGACGGAAGACTCCAAGGCGCGTTTCTGGACCTCGTTGCGTATGGCAATGGTTCGATTATCTCTTTTCCGGCCGGCAGGCTTGACCATGCTATCCGTATCGTCATCTTCACCAGTAGCGCCATTGTGCAACCTCAAATGCACACTATGCGGTGCAAACTCCCTATAATGGCCCAATTAGCCCCATAAGACACCATAAGAGACCATTTACTTACCGATCGAGCCTCTTGGACATCTGTGCACACAGACTGCTTAATAGTGCCCTATTGACAGCCAGATCGTTCTCAGCGGAGCCTCAGTGCTCTCTATCGTGGAGTGGGCGGGCAGAAGAGTCTGGATCGGAACGCTGCTTCTTGGACTTGGGGGCAGCAGACCGAGATGGCCTGGACGGGCCAGCAGTGGCTGGCGACGAGCCCGAGGAGGCAGGAGTGGCCACCGGAGTCTCCAAAAAGTCCTCTTCTATTGGCTCGACAGAAGGACGCTCCACGGAGACACTCTGGGCGGCGGGGAGAGTCATGCGATCCCAGCACGCGCGAATATTCTCCAGATATTGATGGACTGCGGGCAAGTCGCCCCGAAGCTCGTCTGGAAGCTAATAAGAGGTCAAAATGGCTCAAAATACCCCATAATGGACCATACTTACTGATACACACTCTTGATTGGTCACAAAGCAGCGATAGCAGCGCTTGTACTCCATGATTTGTCCCTTGTCGTTCATAGTCCTCCATTCACGGAATAGCTCTTTCTTCTGCCGCGTAACGGGGTTCGCCATCAAGCAACCAATTGTTCCAAGGAACCTGTACTCATGATCCTTGTAAAAGGCAATGCAGCTAGCACAACACTGCCGGGCAACCACTCCATGGTCGTAAAAATGATTGCCGACCTCAGTGGAGTTCATGTTGGCCTGGGTGGGATCTATTCGGCGAAACTGGTCTCTGAAAGGTCGAAACGGGGTCGAGGGGGCGAAAACAGGGTCTAACAAGAAAGCCTCCATATCTCACCTCCATATCTCGATGGCATCTCGTTTTAGCATCAGCCTCCCCATCTCCACACCTCCACACATCGCTCCTCTTATCTTGTTTTATTCCGCACCCCGTGTGTCTCCCCACGCATCGTCCCCTTGAATTCCTTGTTTCCGAGAGCCGCAAAAGACACACATATATTTGTTGAAGACCTGTTTTATTCCACCCCCCAAAGTCTCCATTTATCTCGGGGAACCGTTTTTTAGAGACCTTCAGGGAAATAGATGCTATGTAGTGTAGTAGAGGAGAAAGGGAGAGGCGGCGCCAGGTGGCAGATTTCTATAGGCCCGAGAGCAAGATGGGATGACTCGAGCTTGCGCGCATGTGCGCCCCTCGACAAGCCCCTTCCCATGAAGGCCTTGTGTGGAGATTTCAATGCATCTCCGCCCGTCCATCCGCCCACTCGCCCATTGTTTTAGCCCTCACCTAGGCTACTTCATCACCTAAAAGACCACTTCCCGAAGCCTCGCAAATCCGATATTCAAATCTCCATAATGGCGGAGTCGACATTTATTAGAAATAGGCCGATAATTTTTAATTCAATCCCCAGCGCAGGACCAAGATCTCTCACATTATGCTCTTTAGGGAAATGTTAGTCCTTGTAAGTCGAAGGAGCGAAGTGTGGTGTGGATAAGAAGACGAGAGGTCTGAGGAGGCGAGTTTATGTAGGCTGAGGGAGGCACGTGGAAGAGGGTGATTTGTCACATGCGCCTGTTTGGTTGGATGAGTGAATGAACAGCAATGGAATATATACGTCAACACGGAAAACAAGAACGAAAGCTGCACCAAATGATCATTAAGAGGCGAATCTTAGTTCAATTCTCGCGCCAGCAATGCAGCAATGCAGCAATGCAGCAGCGCAGCCCGCCATCTGGGCGTGCATATGCAAATGCTAATTATGGTATATAACGTAAAAACTTTCAGCCTCCTCAGTGTCACACTGTCGCTCAAAACTGAACACTTTTGTGTAGTTCCCGGTCCAGAAATGCCCGATATAACGCCATCTACATGCCCAAACCTGCCTCCAGAGGAAGGACATATGCATGGATAAAACTTAAAGAAATCGACTCAAAGAAATTCGTTTGAGCTAGCACAGGTTGCCGTTTCTTCACTTTCGGAAGTACTCTTCGCGATTGTCCTGATCCGGGGTATATGGTGTGTAGGGACTCGCGTTCTGATGACCCATCGGCGCCGCTTGACTCAACAATCCTGTCTGATCCCTCAGCTGGTACGGATTACTCTGGTTGCTCGGTAATCTTCCAAACCCCCGGTCCGGACTCGGGCTGATTTCTCGCAAATTTGAGGGTGTGCTGTGATAGCCAGCAGGGTACGTAACGCCAGGAGCATCGTCAGGTGAAAATGTTCTCTCCGAATCTCTCGAAGACGACCGTCCGCGCACGCTACCTGCAGGGGTATCGGGCCTGCTGATGATACTTTGGCCGTAGACTGAACCCTCTCCACCATGGTCGTCGCTGAACTCGGGACGGTTCTTGAAGTTCTCGAAATCCATGTTGCCCTCGGAGACAAACTCGAAAGGACCGGTAGTCTCAGCCACTTTTCCAGGGTTCTCTTTGCTCATCCTCTTCATGTACACGTCGCTGTAACCAGTCGTGCCACCGAGATCGCCATCAAGCCTTCCGCGATACAGCTCGCTCAACAGATGCTTACTCTTTTCATGCACCATCGGCACAGTCAGCTTCTGATAAAGAGCTGGATGGCCAAAGCGCACGGCAACACGGTCTCGTCGGCGAGACTCCTTGTCGATGGGCGCCGGCGCTTCAGTTCCCTTGCCGACATCGCCTTTAGTGTAGTATTTGATTGAGCTGTCGAAGGCGTTCTTGCAGTATAACTTGAATCCTATGAGCAAGAGTGGAAGGGGCACCATCGCGGATAGCATCTTCCAGCGAAAGAAGACGCCTCCCTTTGCACCGCACATGAGGGCAATTACGCAGTTGGAAAGAAATGCGGCCACGAGGAAGCGATTGAAGAGGACACGCCAGTAGAGACCCCCAGATTCATTCTTGGTGCAGAAGATGTACCTAATCACGTTAGTAAATGTCTCAATATATGGAAAATAGATAGGAATACTCACAACAGGAGATACTTCTTCATCGAAGCATCAATACTGAAATAGATAGCCGTCACGACCAGGGTGATCGGTTGCAACGAAGCAAAGCAAAGAGCCACGGTAGAGTAGAATAGGAAATAGTTGTAATAGGAAGCGTAGTCGAATGGTGGGGGAGCAGTCCTTTTGATCAATTCACGTGGTGTGGGATGCAAGAATTTGCGAGAGACAGAACCCCAGGCAAGATTGACGAATTGAGCCAAGTCTATGGCGGCGCCCAGATTTCGCTGGACCAACCAAGTTACCCAGAAGGGTGAGATGTTGCAAAGGGCATCCATGATTTTGGCGAATGGATGTATGTCCTCAATGACCTGTAGGAACGCTTTCTTCGGCTGTCCGTCGACCGGCTGACTTGCGCTGACAGCCGCGGTAACAATTCCGAAGGCAGCAGCAAAGACCGAGAAGATGAAGAGATTGTTGAAAACAAAGAAGGAGTAAAGCTGGTGGATGACATGGCGCTCCCGTGAGGTCTTGGTTAGGTCGCCTGCTTGCATGGAAAGTCGACGGAAGATGATAGGTAGAAAGTAATAGAACAAGGAGGTGAGTGCGGGTGCAGCAATACCCTGAACGATAGCCCAGAATTTTGGATTCCTTGCCATGACGGTTCCGAATTCTGGCCAAACAAAAGCAAGGTTGTTGAGCTTGGCTAAAAACACAGCTATGAGAGCGTTGGGAATGAAATACAGAACTGTGAGTAAAGTAATCCATAGATTGTTGATAAATCGCCTCCAGCGCCTGGTTTTAGCGTCCAACGGGAGGTTCTTCCAAATGATGTCTTTGGGTCGTGGAGCCAGATTTACCGTCGTGCCCTTGGGGTGCTTGTTTTTGGCCGTATAAGCAACAGAGTGTGCTGACTCGAGGGTTTCATATGAAGCAAATCCATACGGCATTGCATCTCGCCTGTCGACTGTCTCGCGGACCTCCTTGATCTTAGACTCTAGACGTTCGATTCTGGCGGTAAGATATGTGATGGCATCGACCTTTTCCTCCTTGTTGGTGTATTCAGGGTCGCTTTTGGATGGCTTGCACAGAGGTCGTGTAGCAGGGAGTTTATTTGGGTTCCTTAGATATTTGGAGAGTACCTTTTCGAGGTCCATGACAGCTTGCTCATGCTGCTCAATGAGCTCAGGTATATCTTTGACGTTTCGGCCAATAGAGGCACGGGGAACTTCGGGAGTAGTTCGCAAGCTATCGACAACATCGAGGAGGCCTTGATCGCTTCGAAGGCTCCTTTTGACGTCTGTGATCATCAAGGTCCTGGAGTGAAGGCTATTTTGGTAATCGGGACTGTCCAGATACTTTCTCCTCAACCTGTGAACGGCACGATAGGTCCACCATAGGAATGCGCATATGATGAAATCGAAGAGGTATGCCACACCGACGAAGGCGTAGAAGATTTCCCCGTCTAGATCCTTCGGCGTCATGAGGAAGAGTGCGCTTTTACTCGGGAGGGTGTTCCCTTGTGCAGCCTGCGCAGCGTTCTGCCGTGCCTTCGATTTGGTGACATTGATCGGTATAATGATGGCGCAGCCCACGATAGCAAGCACGGCAAACAGGTTGCGACACATTCTTGCAACGCGCAAAAAGATTGTCGCGTCCAGCCCAATTTTCTCGACATATTCGTCCTCGTGTGTCTTGAAGACGGGATTCCACCAGGCAAATAGACCTTTACCCAGTGGCGGTGGTCGGTGCTTCTCGTCGGTATGGCGAAGGCGTGGGGCGTATACGATGGCGTTGAAGGGTCGGAGGAGACAGAATGCGAGGAATATTGCTGTAGTGATTGCGAGCGAGGTAAGAACGGCAATGACAATGGAGTCTTCGGCAAGCTACAGTGTGTTAGTAGAAGCGTAGATGGGTAGGGCAGATGTACTTGCTTCCTGTCCAAAGGGATCTGCCATGAGATTCAAGAACTTCTGTTCGACGCTCTCCTCGGCCCGTGGAAGCAGAGCTCCCACTAAACTGGACGCCATGATTGTGGATGTGTGTGTGTAAGAAAGTAGAGATGGCTTGGTGTCGAGCGATTGTGTCGGGCAAGGCAGTCGAAGCCGTGCAAATGGTGTGCGTAATGGAGGTGGGCGAGGAATGGGTGGTCAGTTCATGGCCCGCCTGATGCTCGCCGTCTAGTCAATAAACAGCAGGAGCCCAGGGTGTGCAAATTATTACAAGGAGATAGAGGAGACGAGGAAACAAGGCAGTAACAGCGAGCGGCGAGCAGAGATGCTTTGTGAAGGAAGAGCTCAAAGAGAGGATTGTCCAGACTGTTAGTCGCGTCGTCCGTTGGGACCGAAAGACGCCCATGCAAATGACGCACGGGCATATCCCTGCATCCCTGTCCCAAGCGCAAGGGGTTCCGCGTCGATAGCCGCCCTTGATTCGCCTGCGCCGTCTACCGTGGCGTCGGTTGACGCCGTTGCGAGGAGGCCGCGTTAAGGACCCTTCGACGGCGGTATTGCAGGTATTTTTGGCCCAGCGCTAGTTCCACATCCACAGTCCCGCGATCGTCGTGGAGTGGCAAACCAGCACCCTGCACCATCTCCACAGCTTCGCAAGCTCTGCATGCTCAGCCTCATCCTCCCCACCTGTACTGCAACGTCGCATTCCTTTCGAGAAGAGCCAGAATTCCAGATCATGCGCGCCGGATCCTCGGCCCATCTGTCATTTCTCCATCTCACACCCCTCCCCACATCACGTTTCAGATACAAGTTCGGCGTCAAAAATCGCCGTGCAAACAGCATCCAGCCAGATTACTGGAGTACCTTCATGCGCGCGTCTTGATTGGGTAGCGCCTGGCTTTGTTTCGTAGGCCAGCCTTGAAACGGCGTCAGCCTCAACTCTTCAGGCTTTCCATTTGCTGAAAAGGCGCCTGCACAGCTGCTGGACATGAGCTCGGGGTACAGTGAGAGGGATGCCTCAAAACTCGAAACTCCGTGACAGTCAGTACATATAATTCGGCCTGCTCCACAATCCGATCCGACGAATGCTTCTGCAGCGGGTGAGCACTTGAAAAAGCCAGATGCGATAGCATGCAGCTTTGTTAAGCCTTTTGCACTCGTACTAGACATTTGTCAGTGGATGGTAACCAATTATTTACAGTCGTGATGTCGCGTGTGCAACCGAATTAAGGAGCTGTAGGGTGTCGATAGTTTCGTGACACCCCTCCTGCCGGATTCGATTTCTAGTGATCATATCACACGAATAGGGACATAGCGAATCGCTGATTTGTGGCCTCAACGGATCGATGGGGACCATATGCGATTGCATCATTGCTTCCGCTTCGACACAGTCAGCTTCCGCCGCAGATCGCTTGTCCAGTCCGCCCGAGAATCCAACAAGTCCGATATTAAGACTCCGATGTCTCCATTCCTGCTGCTCTGTGATAGAACTTGAAATGCATTGCATCGCACAAACCGACCACCACTTCCGTATCACTTCGAAGTCCGTTAGCAACGAAAACGCCTCATAAAATAAATCGCACGCCGTATAATAAATCAATGGCTCAGACATATATTTTGTCGCACATGAAGCCCCGCAGAACGAATCCAGGTTCTTTGTACGCAGTATCTGATGAGACCGCACTCATGGGTGATTAAGCCATGAGCCGCCCCGAGTCATCACGGCCAACAAAGTGAAATAGAAAAAAGATGACATACCTAATTGCGACCAGTATTTCTAGCATGAGAGAGTTTCAGATTTGTCTTGATCATGATTTGTTTGTTAGTGGATGAGAAATTCAAGTTGGTAAGTCGGTGGTGGTTGACGCAAAGTCGGGTAGGGCAATTATAAAACCGCCCTGATACTCCCTGGGTGCCAGTCAACGCGGTCACTAGAATTAAGCTTCCTAGGTCAGTAAAAGCTAGCTTGATTATAGTTAGTTGTTATCAAGAGAATTCAGTCCCAACAGTCACCATGGGCGGAGAGAGAGGTAACCAAAGCTTTTCTCTATCGTTATGTCATCCAATCATGATATCGGTACTTGCTTGGAGCATACTTCACCATCCCTAAGCAGACCCAAAACTCTTAACGATCTCGGCGACTTTGCGAGCGAGGTCATCAGCTTCAGCCTTTGTCGCAGCTTCGGCATATACGCGAACTGCATCCTCAGTTCCACTTGCGCGGGCAAACGAGCGTCCCTGCCGGACTTTCTGAACTTCTTGATCGATCTTCGTTTGGATCCCATCAGGCTTAACGAGGCGTCGCTCAGCATCAGTAGTCTGGAAAATCTTCCTGTCGTTGACAATGACCTTGAGGAGGCGGTTTGGTAAATCATTGTATGTCGAGAGCCACTCCTGCGGGCCCCAACTCTTATGCGCAAGGACGACCTCCACCAGCATGAAATCCGAAAGGGCATCGCCGACTGCTTGGTTGATCAAATCGATGCAAGCGCGTAGGACCTCCAAGGCCTCCTTTTGAGCAGTTGATTTGGGCTCGTGCTTGGCGATCGTCTCCAGCGTATCAACTGAGAATATGGCAGTTCCATGCCCGTTGGCTTCGAAATAGACACCAATGTCGAGCTTTTCTGCAGCATGGTGCAGGTATTTGACACCAGTGGGAGTGCAGTCGACCTTGAGTTTGAGGTGCTGCTCAACATAATTAGTTGCGGCACCATTCGCGTAAGCAGTCTGAACGACACCAATCTTGATAGAATCTGACAATCCAGATTGGCGCACAAGATCCCCAAGGAACGATGCCACGAGCGTGGCGATTCGGTCGCCATCGAGTAGGTGGAACATGTTGTTGGCATCTTTGAAGTAGAAGACGACTCGATCTGCATCGCCGTCCAGGGAACAGCAACGGTCGTTAGGCCCCACTTTGGATGATGGAGGCGCTCGCTGGTTCGTCTTGACATAATCGGCGCCGCACTGGAGGGTCGGGTATTAGTACATAAACTCATTTATATCCATAAGAAATCTTACATCGACGTTCAAAGCCTCTGGCTTGATGACATTGTCGTTGACTACGAAGATCTCCAATGCTTCCTCTTTCGGCGGAAGATGTTTGATCAGCTCGGTCAACTTCGGGCCGCCGACGCCATTGGCGCAGTCAACTGTCAAGCTTCCAGATGGCTTTTTTCCCTTGAGAGCAGTCTTGAATGCCGCAGCAAACTTCTCGTAATAGCCGTCTTCCGTGGGTGTGCCATACGAGTCCTTAGTTCCTTCTGTGTTGAGGCATCGAACCATATAGTGGAGCTGTGGAGTTGTCAAGAAGCCGTAGTCCTTGTGCTCAGCACCAGCTCCCTTTAATCCATCAAGAACACAGGCTAGGAGTCGAGCTCCTGATGCTCTCGTGTCCCTCGCAACAACGACGCGAGCAGGAGCGTCGAGGTCTATCTTGAATCTAGCAGCAATCTCGTGATAGAATTTGGAGACGTCCTCGGGCGTAGCCTTGTTCGCCATCTCGGTGCTGAGGACCTCCCACTCCTCCTATTATACATTTGTTAGGGAATGCCGATTTTTGACTTGGAATGGGGTTAGAGAGTGCGGTTGGACCATACTTGTAGCATGTTTCCCTATCACTGGGTTAGCTTTGCCTGCGGGATTTTCAAGATGCAAGCGCACCAGAGGCTCGACGAGCTTCACACCATTGTCCTCCGGGGGGTTGTGTGACGCAGTGATCATGACTCCAATCCATTTTCCCTTGAGAGCACGAGATCTGAGGGCTGCAATGAGACCACAGCGGGTCATCACTGAGTCGAGGACCTCACTATTGCTGTCAGCTGTGCCGCACTCGTGGTTGCGGTGTAGTCCGGAGGCTACCGCTAGGCTGGGACCTTACGCTTTCGTGCGGAACTGTGAACAGCATCATTAGCTTAATAATAATTCACGCTGCTAGTAGATTGTACTCACGCCGGCAGTACCATATTGGTATATAAGACCCTCGGGGGCGGGGTGCTTCTGTGCCGCTGCAGCGATTGAGTCGGCCATATTGACAGGTGATTCGTGCGACTCGCAAATAGCGATGCAAATAGCAAAAGTATAAGTAGGATGAGTCTAAAGCTTAATGAACGCTGTAGAGTGCCGACGGATGAGGTTGGTCGAGAACAGAAGACAGCTTGCGGCGGGGACGAGGTGTTGTTGTACCTGCACCTGCACGCAGAGCCTCACCCCTCCAAGCTAGCGTAGGGCTGAAGTAAGCGCTTTACCCTTTTTGATACAGCCACCGCTGACGTACCTACCACTTCAGCTGGAACTTTTCTCAGCTTGCACTTTCTCCTGCACAAAGCTTTCACCTTTTTGGTTTTAAGAAGAGGAAATATAAGCTGAAGCTGACGGGGAACGAGATAACAGCGCACCCGTAAAAATATGTGCCTCCAAGGAAGTAAGCACACACGCAATTTGGCTCCTTCGGAAGTCCTCTCTTTAGCTCCAACTAAATATAGCTGTATTTCTGCATACTTAGCTCCCGAGGTGATTTAGTAAAATTTATTTACAAGATAGACAGCAAGCATAGTTGACGGCAACAACCCTCAAATACAAGCTCCAACAGCAAAAGCCAGTATCTGTTTCTGCACGACGCCCAACATCTTCCTCAACCATCCCACCTCCCCACCCTCCGAACCCATGACAATCCAGAATTCCCGCAAAACTCCCCTCCTCGCCGACATTTCCATAAGCATCAATAGATAGTATACCGTCTATAGTAACTTTGGAGCCAATTTCAAACCAGCCCGGGACACGCGCCACTTAGTCCCGCATCGAGATCCAAAGTACGACTTCAAGCCAGCCGTTTTGGGCACTCATATTTCCCGATCGAGCCTGCGCCGATGGCACGGGCGTGGGACAAGAAGAGCAGGAATTTGATGCGGCATAAGGCGTGATATCATAGGGAGGGGGGCATTTTACGGCGATAAGGGGAACCTGAAGTTTTGCTGGAAGATTTGGAGAGCTTCGTGAAACAGGTATGGAAAAAAATAATCTGTGCATTACTCTCTTTCCTAAGGCGCCGGAAGCGCTCTAGCTTTTTTTCAAAGTTTGGTGCAGAGGATATGGTGAACGTAATGGATGAGCAGATGACACTGTAAAGTAGTTGAATACGATTTGTAGTATTCTTTGAATATTGCAGAAGAATCAATCTTCAGACCAGCATCTAATTTACTCTATTAGAGCATCTTCCAAGAACTGAGTCCCGAAGAGTAGGAGATGAGCCTACAGTCGTCCCTTCAACGTCCCAGCCGCAGGTCGACATACACTGTACATCGCCTTGTGACTAGAAACATCAACGGCCGACGACTAAACCAACATACCAGACGTTCGTATAGCCTTTTGTCGCTGCCTCTCAGCCTGTCCTGCTGACACCGAGTGCCAGTCTGAGAAAACGTAACGTAACTGCGTCAAAACATGAGTGGGCATGCCGTGCTCAATGAAGAGATGCCAGCCGTCTAATACGACATTAAACAAAACGTTACCGAAGGCCTGCCTTGGCTTTTGAAATATGCAACGCAAGAAATCCCAAAAAAATTCCACCCAGAACTTGTAGTGCAATGTGCAATGCAAACCTCCCAGACGTTGAGAAACGCTCGCTAATAAACCGTGGTAAATGAAATATACACGCTTGATATGACATTTTAAAGAAAAGTAATACAGACAAAATTAAAATCGCTGTAAACGGAGACCGAAATCCTTATAAATGCATATCGACGGCCTCACTCTGGAGGTCGATTCGGCAGAAGGTTTATTAATTAGTTCCTCGGGCTGCGGCGGTGAGGTGGCCAAGGCAGGGCACCGCCTAGAGGAGCGGGAGGAGTGTTTGCAGCCATCTGGATGGAAGGAGGAAGAGCGTGCTCCCAACCTGGAGGGGTGTATGCCGGTACATTACTGGAAGGCTGCGAAGACACCAATATTTGTTGGGTCATAATGTCTTCCATGCGCATCAGAGGATCGTCCATTTCCCAAAAAGCCCATGAGCCGGAAGGTGGTGTTGGATCTCGTGGGGCGGGAGTGAGACTCGTCGATCCACTACCTTGAGATATATCCATAATATCCGAGGAGTCGTGCGTGTGCCTCCTAGAGCCCATGAAAACATCGTCACGGAATTGTGGTGAAGGCTGGTGTGCTAATCTCATGCTAGAGGAATGGTCGTGCGAAGAATCGAAACCGTTGACCAAATCAGTATAACTTTGCCCTTCACCGGAAAGAGGTGACGTGACTACTTTTTTTAGACGAGGGTCTGAAGTCTTGGCCGAGCTAGTTCGAGAAGAATCCATGAATCCATCATCGAGGTCAGTGAGACGCGCGCCAGTGGTTCTGGGTCTTGTGAACACGGCAGGTACCTCTAGAGACTTAGGAATGCCGATTTGTTGATCAATTTGGCCATCTCCGCTCGTTTCCGTGGGGAGACTGCGGGGGGGATTTTCCACCTTGTCCGCAAGGTCATAGATCCGCTGGATCTGATTGAGCATGCCGTTTGGGTATTCTCCGAACTCTAATGCATCGACCAATTCCCTAGAGTTTTCTGCAGTCCAACTTAATTCAACATTTGGTTTCCGTTTCATGAAGAGCTCCCAGGAACTCGAGAGTCCTCTTTGCGAAAGTAAGCTGCTGATCATGCGAGAGTGGTCCATATCCACCCTGGTTTTCGGTACGTCGCCCTTGTAATGAGCCATCTTGACATGGTTCGCTCGCGATGCAAAGCAATCGGTACCCTCGAACAGTGCTCCACAATAATAGCAAGCGGACGCGGTCTTGGGGCCGGATAGAATTACCACCTCCTCGGGTTCCGTACATTGTTGACAACCATGATTTCGGTGGTGACGGTCGTGCCCAGCTTTAGTTTTCGACTGCACCTGGCAATGTGGGCAAATCCATTCCTTACGCTGACTGTGGTTCTTCTCCTCGTGATTTAGGCAGTCCCCATATCGGACAAAGCCGTGAGCGCAATACATGCACTCAAATAAACGAGGCCGGTTCGGTTTTGCGGTGTCCAAAGGACTAGACGCTGTCGACTCGGTCGGTGGCCATTGTGGCGAGTGGGGGAAACATGCGTTATTGATGTGCTCGCTTCGATGAGTTTCACCGAGTAAATTGGGCTGAGGAGCCGAAGGGAACGAATTGGTGATTGGAAGTGGATGTTCGTGAAGCACACCTTGTGTCGATGAGCTGCTGTAGTGTGGCGGGGTGGGAGTGGCGGTATTGTAAGCAAGGCTGAAACCCATCGAGCCATCAATCTCGGAGGATGGTCGAGATTCATAGCCAGAGTCTCTTGAAGCATTCGATAGACGATACGAATGGGACCTGTGAGAAAGATCTAGCAAGGATGCCTGATGCTTGGCTACGCTCTGAGACGTTCCGACGATGGCTTCTCTACATTCCAAAATGTCACTTCCACGGCACCGTTTTAGTTCTTCAAAGAACTCCAATGCATCGTCTTCCCGGAATTTCAACAGCAATCGCAAGTCGATATCTCTATATTTCCGCGCTATTGCGAATAAATCTGCGTCTTGCGCTAGTTCATATCCTCTCATGATTTCTGCGACGTTGTATCGATGAAAAAATTGCCGAAAGCGTTCATTGTCGTAAGCTATGCCTAACGCTGCCGCCGATGAGCCATTCCAGGAGTGCTGTTTCGTAGTCCGGAAGTTTGGTATCCTACTAGCCGGGTCCGCATTTGTCCAGTTTCCGGGTGATAGGGATTGCATCTGAGGCAGCAATTGAAAAGAAGCCGACCAGGCTGCGACGGCCACTTCCTACAAGCGACGCCTTCCGTAGGCCCTAAGAGTCTGAATAGATGAAACCAAGTAGTAACACGGTACGCAAAGAAGAGAAGTCGTTAAGGACAGAACGAATGACGTCGGAACGGCGGTCACAGCGGTCGAAGTGAAGCAGAAGGCGGGGAGAGGCGGGGAGGTGAGAGGAAAAAAACGACGGCCGGGGCGGGCAGGCTTCCACTGTATGCAGGTGCAAGGAGGCTGAGAGGCTCGTTTACACCGACATCGATGAGATTCTTCCACGAGGCTGCCTGCAAGATCAACACGTCGGACAGGACGGTAGTTTGACCTTGCCACCTTCGATCGCCACCTCAGGCCTAACCCGAATCTTCCATGGGGAGTTGGACGTGGAAGAATCTCATTCAATGAACGAAGGTGTCGATGAAGATGGCCCTGGGCTGGGAAGCTGGTTCTCCTATTTCATTGGTCAGATGCGTAGCGCCGCGTCGTTTTCGAGTTGCGGCACAGACCATCGCAGGCCGCTTGTTCTTCCTATTCGATGGCCCGCGTTCGCGTCTTCTTCTCATACTCTTGCTTGAAGACGAGCATGGCCTCACGGTGTAGAGAACCCGAGTTGGATGCAAAGCGAGACGTGGATGTTCGGGAAGAAGACTCTAGCTAGGAGCCAGGACGCCGTGCAGCGCAGTATACATACTCCCCATCTCCTCCCCACTCGTGCATCAACACCGCTTTGTGACGATGATGCTCCGCACGCATGTTCTTCTGGTCTTGTTAGCTCTGAATAGCTCTGTTGTTCCTGCGTCAGCGCGTCCTTCGCCTCGACCAGACGGGGCTATCCTGTCACAACAACAGCCACCTACTCCTTCGTCCCCCAATGAAAGGAGCATCTCGACCGACGCCGTGATATCGATCATCTTCAATTCGTTGATGTTGGTGCTCCAGGTTGTCAATATCTGGGTGACTTGTAGGCAGGTGCGAGCAGGGCTGAACATTGCGGCAGGTACGTCTCTTTACGCGTGCTGCATTCTCTGTAGCTGTCTGATTTCAACGCTTAGGCACGGCTGACAGTCCATTCGATGATGACGACGAAGAAAAAGAAAACATGCGAGGACCGGTGAAGGTTGAAGTCAGTAGTGGGGGCGGGCGGTTATGCGATGGGAGGGGGCGCTAAAATCTTTCCGTGGTGAATTTGCCATGGAGCATGTTAGGTACACACAACACGCGTCAACGGAAACCCCCGGAAATGATTGGAATGTGTAAAGTTAGTCACCCACAGCAGTACTAAGATGAACTTGTGCACTTCCTTAGAGAAGCTAATCCTTTTGAGACTATCATGCCCCTAATTGGAGCCCGCACAAGACTACCTAGAGAAAAACCGTCCGTCTCTGGCAATACACAGATGAAAGAAGACCCCAAGAGGGGTGCCATAATGAACCCCGCTTATTGAGCCATGCAAAAGGGAAGGGAATATTAGAATACCGGAATGCAGACACTCAAAAGCCCTGCGGACCTAGACCTGGAAACGGCCTCCCAAATCCTCCGCCAACCGGAACGCTGTGTCCTGGGATTGGGCTACCGATCTCGCCTAGTGTTGGGGGTGGTGCTCCCGTCTCCACGAACTTGATGTGAGATAGACGACCAGGATTTGGCGGGTTTGGCGAAGCTTCCTTGTACTCAAGGGAACCTCCTCCGTTGGATGGGTCGCCGAATATGTCACAGGCTTCCTTGATCTCTTGTACCGAAATCGGGTTCTCCGAGGGCACACGAGTGGACTCGACCTGCTGTTGTACGTCGGACGCATCCATGTAGCCGTCTTGACTAGGCTGCCGACTCGTTAGAGTCCTGCATGCAGAACATACCATTCGTCGGATCCACACGATACGTTGCTCGCCTGGCCGAGGGCCCCCTAATGAACTAAAGGGGTTATTGAACATGCCCGAAGTTGGTGAATTCCCCCAGCCGGCAGTGCCCGACATGGCGAACGGCATAGGTGGTGTTCCCCACACGCTTCCAGTATTGCTCGAACCCCCGAAAGGTGCATAGGAGTCGGCTCGAGGTTGGCCTGGCCCATCCGGAAAGCCGAATCCCATTGGAATCCCTCGCATTGACCCATGAGTCTGTAAACTAGTGCGACGGGTTCCTTCTTGGTATTCAGGCAGATCATCCGCATCGTCGAGAAGTGCCTTACTGCCTAGATGGTCTGCAAGCTCGTCTACGTCGGAGCCATGTTGTTGCTTCATTCCTTCATGAGGTTTGACGCTGGAAGGTCGCTGAATGGGCGCCGGGCGTTGAATTGGCTGGGCTTGAGGGGCAGCGATGGGGCTGTCCACGCTTGGCTTGTCGAATGAACCCGAGGCTTGTCGCGAGTGAGGCGGCATTCCCATGCCAAATCCGGGTATTTGGTTAGGTCCACCGAATGGCATTGCGCCAAAACCTGGTGGCCCATCCATTGGGAACCCGCGTCCGATTGGCATAGAGTTAGGCGTGTGCATCCCCGGCGGCGGAAACGGACGGAAGTTCTGGGTTGGAGGTGGGAACATTGGCATATTGTGACTGGTATGTCGTTGACCGCCCATCATGCCAGGCAACATCGAACCGTTGCCATGAAACCCGTTCATTCCATTCAAGCCGTTCAGTCCTGGTGGCAGATTGCTGATGCCCATCCCGGGGGGTCCTTGCATTCCAGGTGGCAGGCCCATTGGAGGCATTGGAGACGTGGGCTGAGCATGGTGCATTGGTGTTGGCTGTTGAGAGGTTTGGGGCTTCGCCAGGATCGATTTTGGCACTATGGGGTTATGTATTTGTGATGCAGGAGATATCGACTTGCTTGTTCCTGGAGCAACTTGAGGGGTCTTGGGAGATGAACCATGCGATCCTTGGTGAGAACTCTGGCGCGGGCGATTCGGGGTCGGCGCCTTCGGGATAGCCGGAGTGACATGAGGTGAAGGGAAACCTGTAGACGAATTCTGCTTCAGTAGTCCTGGAGGTAGGGCGGGTGCCAGTGGCTGAGACGCCTTTCTCGCCGTCGAAGCCGCAGTTGTACCTTGCTCTTCTTTGCGAATGCGCTCCTTGTCTGCTTTAGCCTTGGCTTCGCGTTCCCGGCGATCTCTTTCTTCTTGAGCTTTCCTCTCGCGAACCTCTTTCTCCTTGGCCTCACGCTCTTCGCGCTCTTTCCGCTTAGCATCCTCCCGGGCCTTCTTCTCCTGGGCTTTGTGCTCCCGGGCTTTTCGCTCTGCTTCCTGTTGTCGGTCGCGCTCTTCTTGCTGTCGCTTTAGGCGTTCGGATTCTTTCCGTTGCTTCTCTTCGTCCAGAGCTTTGCGCTCCGCCTCTTTCTTCTTCCGTTGCTCCTCCTTCTTTTTCCGCAGTTCCTCCAGTCGCTTCTCCTCGGCCGCCTTGAGCTCAGCCTCTTTAGCAGCCACTTCAGCATCCTTCCGCGCCTTCTCCTCCGCTTTGGCCTGTTTCTGCTTGTCTTTCTTCTCCTTTCGTTTCTGGGCTTCTTTGGCTTTCTTTGCCTCC
This sequence comes from Melanomma pulvis-pyrius CBS 109.77, assembly GCA_010093585.1. NCBI lineage: Eukaryota > Fungi > Ascomycota > Dothideomycetes > Pleosporales > Melanommataceae > Melanomma > Melanomma pulvis-pyrius. Next base: position 20,511 of record MU002312.1, read on the forward strand.
TTTTGTTCTTTCTTGTCGTCCTCCTCAGCTAGTTCTTCGAGGAGTCTCTGCTGGCGCTCCGCAGCAACCTTTTCTCGATACGCTTGGAGCACCCGTTGCTCAAACATCCGGGCCGCAAATATCTGGAACATCCGCCTTCCTTCCTCCATCCGCTGTTCCTCCGTCATCGTATCCTGTATCCGAGTTAGCGCGTTCCACAAGCGGCGAGTTGCAATACGGACATCCTCCTCGTCGTCCTCCTCGTAATCTCCATCCTCATAGCCGTCTTCTTCATCCTCCTCGTCGTCGTACTCTTCTTCTTCCTGCTGTTGTGGAGGGGGGCCGTGATTGTGAGAGTTGTGAGACCGGTACATGCTTGGGTGAGCCTGGTACTGGGCTTCCTCTTCCCTCTGCATCCGACGCTCGGCAAGCTGTTCCATCATTTCGATGAACTTCTTGCCATCGTTCTTTAAGAGATCGTCTGCGACTGTGAGAATTCCGCCTGGAAAAAAGTCAGTTTGTCTGTGGGGCTTTGGAGTTTGGGGGAAAGTTCGCGAATCACCTTTTACCTGTAGACTACTACCGAATTGAAGGAAATCTGCTTCCGGGGGCGGTGGCAAGCTACGGTCCTCGGAGCTATAGTCTTCTTCAGATGATATCTCACTGTTGGAAAAGTCTTGATCTCCGTCATCTTCATCTCCCTGCGAAAGATCATCCGTCTCGTCGTAGTGTCCCGGGGGAGGATGAGTCGTCATCATAGGGCGAGCGTGCGGCGCACTGGAGTGGGTATGCGCATAGTTGATGGGCGGGAGTATAGGGCCGACATCTTGCTGGTGGTTCGCGTACTGCTCGAGTTCCTCGTAATAGGCATCATACAGTACCTCGAGTTCCTCCTCAATGGCCGTTCGCTTCCGCCCGCACACGGTGCAGCTACACGAGTGCTTCTGCTGTTCCTTCATCTTGCGAAGAACCGCCTCTTTTTCTATCTTGACCAGAGATTTGCGTTCGTCTTCGCCAAGGGATAGCCAGAACTCGCGGATGCGCTCACGCTCCTCCTGGGTCGATGTATTCCATATGCGGTCCTTCTTCGGATTGGGCTTGCGGGGGGCATCGAGGGCCGTCGAGGGCGGGGGTGCGGAGTGGTGGTGTGATGGCATGGGGGCGTGGAATCCGGACTGCGCTGCGGGGAGGCCCTTCTTTTTCTTCTTGGGCTTCTTGCCGTCGCTCGCGCCCACGGGGGCTCCTGTGTAGCCAGCCGGATAGTGGCCGTTTGTGCCGTATGCTTGCTCGTACGAGTCTCCGTCCTCGTCCGAGTAGTAGTCGCCCTCGTCGTCGTACTGGGCGTCGTCGTGCTCGGGGTCCGCGTACTGCGGCGCCGGCTGCCGAGAGGGGTGCTGGGGCGGCAGGCCGTTCTTCACGGGCATCGTGTGCTGCTTGTCGTTCTCGGCGGCCTGCTTGGCGGCCTGCTTCTCTCGTCGCTTCTGCTTCTTGCGGTTGACGGCGCCGGGGGCTGGGGGGGCGGCGGCCGCGAGGCCGTTGAGCGCGGCCGCTGGGACGGCGGGGCCTTTGGTGCCTTGCGCCATGGGGCCAGGCAGCGGAGGGGGAGCCGTGCTGGAGGGGTGTGAGAGGGCGCTGTTGGGGGAGAGAGGAAGTGTGCGAGGGACCCCTCATCCAAGGTCTGCAACGTACGGTGAAGGAGGCCGGGTGGCAAGCAATCTCTGCACGGCGCCGGCAGCGGCTGGCG
>MU002313.1:0-22140 GCA_010093585.1 Melanomma pulvis-pyrius CBS 109.77
ATTTGCCCTCAATTGCCTCTCCTTCTGCTCCTCAACACAAATGTATGCATGGTTTTCAAAGCACATTGAAAAGGAGGGACGTGTTGTTGATAGCGGAGACCATGGTGAAGACTATGATGACGACCCTTGCGGAAATCCTACCGAAATCCCTATCGAAACATGGAAGTGTTTTGAAACACTTTCATTTGAGGAAGAGCTTGCAAAGATGGATGTGCCGCCACAACTCCGCGACTTTCTGCGGTACCTGCTCGTCGCCGACTATACGCAGAGACCTACTGCTATAGATGCGCTGAGGTCGCAGCAATTTCGACGTCTTGGCTGAGAGATGTTGAATTTTCTGGCGCTGCGGCTAGACTGGTGCAATGTGTCGGTAAGAGTCTAGATGTAGTCGGGAGGGGATAGATAGGGCGTAAACAAGATTGTGGAGCAGCTAAAGGTGCGTTAGAATGAAAGGGGGGCGAAGGAAAGTTGTATTTTTCTGTTTTCTAACATCTTACTCTTCCCCAAAAGTTTCCTTCATCTTCGATAGTTTCTGCTTCGTTATTCTGCTTCACCTTTTACGATGTGCCTGTCGCTACAGATCTGTTTCTTTTTCTCAATCTTCAATGGAATCATGACTGGTAATTGCATTTTCGGCTAATGTGTGCATTTTCGATTGTGATGATGAGTTCTCTAGGATAGGTACGCCATCGTCATCACTTGGAACAAAGGTCTGTACCGCTGATAAAATTGCAACGTGCCATGTCATCCCGAGAGGGGGACTTTGCCTTCTCGATGCCGTACTTTCCCGGCCGGCTTCGCGCGAGGAGAAGGTTGAGTTTGTTGACGCTTCCTTGGTCGTTCGAGAATTCACGGGGTCTCGAGCGCGCCCCCTTGTCTGGACCGGTTCAGGATTCGAGGAATCCTTTGCCACATTAGATAATTGACAGTAACGGAATTAGGTGCAAACATGCCTCTAGATTCATTGAATTTCGAGCTTGCTGTTGAGTATCCGTCCGAGATTCAAGACCATTCTTAACTGCTGTTCGTAAGCGATCACTGCGTCGCGTGTCTTCGCTGGTAACCTGCACTGCGAAATTTAGAATGATCGTGTCATATGGCAAGAGATGCGACGACATACCTTTCTTCATCTGGGCTGACATACGCCGTCTCTTCGGGGCACCTGAAGATGCTGAGCATCTGGCCATGCTGACCAGAATCGTAGATCGAAGGGTTTGTACCTAAGCTGATGAACGGCGCTAGTCCTCTTATTTATGTCTTCTTCCCACCTCCTTGGTTGCATCGACATAATTATTCTCATCTCATCAAACGGCATCTCTGGACCTGGTAGACCTGGCATTGATCACTGTTTTCACGATAAAACTTAGAGAATGTCCTTCATGATTTCAAGGTTCGTTGGTCACGAGTTAATGAATTGCTCTCAGATATGCATTGTCCTATCCATACAAATGCCCTCGCTCATAGGAGATGGCTCCTGGTGACTTCACCACATTACATTATCATGTCTACTGATTTTGGGAAGCTGCATTGAATCAGGCAATAGCCTAGATCGTCTCTATTCTCGCTCTGCTGGACACCATGTCAACGATTCTACACCAATAACACCGCCAACACACTCACATTGTCAGCACCGCCAACACTATCAACACCACTATAGTTTGCGCCTAAGATCTTCTCAGCACGATAAACGCTTCAACTTCTCCCCAGCGATCTGTAAATTCGTAGAATACACCCAAATTCATGGGAATTCACTCACCCATGCACCATTTCCCTCGGCCTACGTCAGGAACCCAGTTCATTTCACGCTAGTGATCGTAAACCACTTATTACGTGCCCTTGCTGATCGCCATGCGTCAAGTAACAGTGTGTCCGACAGAAACACTATTCGTATTCCGTATCTGCTTGACAGGATGAGAAGTGATCACCCAGTCTAAATTCTATTGTGCGCTAATGTGCGCCAACGTCGCTTTCATGCCAGGTTGCAAGCTGAGTCTTCATCGGAGCCTTCTTGTATGAATGCCCGCTGCGCAGCTGATCCGTGCTATAGCTTTTGGCATAAAGCCTGGGCGAAAAAGCCCTTGTGGACTTGCCAAAAGGACTCATCGAGCGGCCTCGAGCTATCCTGATTCTCACCTAGCAGCGCGGCGAAAATTCATGTGCGGAGCTTCAGATACGGATTCGCGATTAGATGCAACCCAGACTTCACTAATTCCTAGTCCCTACGATAGGGTCCCAACATGAGGGTGCCCCCATAAGAGTTGACGCGGCTTGGTTGGATACCCGGAAGGATTTAATCCTGGATAATTCCCAAGAAGCGTCAAGCCAAGGAACGTCAAGTATTGTGCAGACGGCAGTCATCCTGCTTGGTCAACCTGCTATGAGACGAGGATCTTTCGATCTTGGGAAAACTGGCATTGAGGAGGTAGCGTATGTGGCTGTTGATTTCGGTGGAGTATGGCTCGTACAACATGACCGCTCCAAAGCGGTCTTTCACTTTTGCTAAGTATCTTCCATCTCCGTTTCCAAACACCTCCTGTGAGTCTCCCTACTGGAAGGCTTCTTCCAAATCTTTCTTCCCAGCTAGAGTGGATTGTTTAACACTCTTGACCTTGGTATTGGAGATCTGCCGTTGGCCATGGCCAGTAATATACGAACACCTGGGTTTTTCTGCGAGCGTTCCAGGGATGCTTGTGTAGTTCGAGCCATAACATGGGCAATGGATATCGATATTCACGCCATGAAAGTGCACATCGAGTGAAACATCCGGAAATGCTAAACCAAAAGCAGCTGGCAGATGCAAGTTAATAGAGGGGTGCCGGTTCTGCCGAAATGAAAGAGAATATGTTAGCTATAGGGGGCAGAATAAGATGCTGGTATCCTCAGATCCAAGCTCGTCCTCAGGTTCGAGAACGGAAATAGACTTGGTGAGGTCAGTTTTACGGAGGATCCTGCGCCAAGACTCGCCTTCTTTTGTTTGCCCCAAGCGCTTCTCGTCCACGTCCGACCATCTGCTATATTTGCTTGTGCTCGAACTGTATTGTCCGTTCTCGCTCAAACATCCATCATCGTCGCTGCCAGTATCAAGGGCGACATCGCTCAGACCAATCTCGTAATCGCTGCTTGGCGGCTGAGTTGTTCACGGGGTAGGAACCACACCCCGGCATTGGGTATGCATCGCATCGATTGTGGACACGGCCTACCTCCGTAATGGTCGATAGAGTTGCTCTGCCAAACAAATACTGGGATGGGATACAACGGCTGAATCCAGGTGAGAGAGACGAGTGTTGCTCTATCAGCTTGATGGGCGAAGTCCCCGATCTCCCACACTTGGCCGATGCTCTAAGCAGCGTGCGGGCGGGTTTCGAGGGTGAGAAAGAACTGGACACGTATTTCGACGACCGAGGGTCATGGGCGCGCTCACCTGGACGGCGGCCCGAGTTATCCTTGAAATCAGCATGCCAGTCCTTCGGATTGGATGGCCCTTTTCACCTACATACATTTTCAACCAACGCTATTCCGATCCGAATTGATATCGTCGTGATTGTGTACATACTAGCCCATGCTAGGCATAGTGCCTAATCCTTACATTTCTCGAAGCTAAATCGGGGTCAACACGTCCGAACGCGTCTCGATATCCCAGCTCCATCCTCGAAACCCCACTGTCTTCAACTACTTGTTATGGCTATTAATCCGGGCAGCCCCGCTCGCGTTTGCATTCGGGCATGCGTGACGGACGTGCCGGGCAATCCTCTCGAACGCACAACAACGTTGGGTCAAGCGTTCTGTCGCAAGATACTTAATCGGCAATTTCAGTCAATCCCGGACCTGTTGGGATACGATCATGACCATATACGTCCCTCGTTCGACTCACCCAACCCAGTTCTAGTCTGGTTCGTCTTCGACTTGAATGTGACAAGCGAGCTTAGCAGGGAACAACTCCACAACATTCCCCACTTCGTCTATATCGCGACGCGACAACGCGCCAGCGAATTGTAAGTTCATTATTTTCTTCAGCGTATGGATGCTGAATGTATACTCGTAGAGAATTCATCTCGCGGGATATCTGGGTTAATAAGGGTAGGGAATTGGCAAAGATGTATAGGTGGGGCGGAAGAGAGGAGCAGGAGGAGTTGCGTGCAATGCGAAAATCGCAAAGTCCCGAATGGAACCAAATGGAGCTGCGCGTCTCGAATGGAACGGATGGAACACATGGAACACATGGAACACATGGAACACATGAAATGAATGGGACGAATGTCACTGAATGGGACGAATGTCACTGTATATCACTGAATGTCTCAAATAGGGTTGAGTGCCCTAAATGTCTGAAATGGAACTAAATGTCCTTAACAACCTGAGAGGTGGATACATCTCACCCATCGCTGAAGCTTCGGGTACTGGTCAAATCTGATGCCTGCGTCTTATGAATTAGCGTGAATCTTGATGCCCTGTTTGTAGCAGCAGTTGTACTTTGTTAGATTATTGCTCTATTAGGTAGGTGCAGGACCCTACTACTACTCCAGGCAACTACTACAACGCAATGTATTTTTTATTATTAAATTGCGCATTTGTCAATCTAATGGCGCGAGACTGCATACTGTTCTCTGTCTTTTTAATCTTGTTGTAGCGTTGTTTTACTATCGTAATATGCTTTTGTAACGTACTCCAACTAGCTTTATTTATTACTCTTCGGCCGACAGGCATCTCTGACTACGAGCTTTGAGGGCGAGGCATGGTACTAAAATAATAAATGCACATTATTTTGTAAGACAATGGGCCCAAGCCCAAAAGCTTAGACAATAGGTGATGAAAACTAAATGTCCTGACCAAACTGAATATCCCGAACGAATTGAATGTCTCAAATGGAACTGAACGATAGGATGAATAAGTACTGCATTGTTCGACTAAGCTTCACGGAGTCTCGGGTGGTGTCTCGATTCTACATTCCGAACATTCCATGTCATCCTCATCCTCGCCGACGACAGAAATAGTGTTCCGCTGCCCACACACGGGCATGCGGTTCTGGCGGGCAAGCGTGCACTTGGCGATATACTTCAGTTTCATATCCGCATTCTCTCCCCAGCCATCCCCTTTTCGTTTATGTCTCTCTGCGCACCTGAAACGTGCGACGACGTTGGAACACATCTAGTGCCTCAATTAGCGGGTCGATGTTTCTTCCGACGAACAATTCCACAACTCTTGAAGAGGCAATGGCTAGTGGCCATCAAACCGACAAGAATCGAGCGGAGCGAGACACGGTAGAAGCGTGCCTTACCTTGGCTGTGGTCCGAATATCCGCCTTTGCTTCTGGTGTCTAGGCCTGACAGTACCTACAGTTCATGCGATTCGTTGGGAGAGGTCTGTGACCGTTAGGCAATCGTTCCCGTCCTCTAGCAAGGACCAAAGCCTACGTGTGGATTTGAAGACTTCTAAGCGATCTGGTCGGTAGGCTCGGCTCGAACGTAATTTTGCCTAGAATGTCGCTACTGCAAGCAGGGAGGTTTCTGACTCGTGAGGCCGCACCCTTGTGAGTTGGTGAGAAGTTCACTTCCTTCCGTGGGCATGGGTGAAGAGAGAGCAGGCGAGATGTTATTGATAGCACAGGGCTCGGCGGGATGGTGCAGCCTGGAATGAAGAATAAGAATGTAAGAAGGCCGCTCCCCGCTAGCGGGGTCGAGGTGCTCGTTGGCTTCTACGGAGGACAAAGCCCAGGCATGACTGATCACGGAATCCAGCCAGTAACGTCCCAGACGTTTCTCCTCGTATGGCGAGACGCGCCCCGTGCTAAGACGCATCCATGGTTTGGATTTATAGGATTGGGACGACAGCCCCATTAAAAAAGACAATACTTAGCTTGCGGAGCCAGTCATGTGCGGTTTTTTTGGCGGCGGGTGTCCGGGAAAGGCGGGGGGTTGGTGACGATCACATACCAGTGATTTCACAATCTACTGTATTTTGCTCTGCTATGATATTCCGTTTGCTAATTTCCACTCATGTTCATTCCCAGATGCGCGCCATCGAGGCTAAGACATGTCGCGATTGTCGCGATAATCGCCGTCAAATTCCTCAGGAATAACGTCCGTCAACGCCCCAACTAAGCGTGTCACAGCGCCAGTGAGCAAGCTTGCACGCAGTGCTATTGAGTCTTTCGACTTTACTAATTGTTACTTGGTCGATATGTCTGCAAGATACGGAGGTGCTGGGCAAAAGTAAGGGCCGTTGGCCTGAGCGCATGGTCCATGCGAAGAGCCAACTCATGTTCGAGCTTAGGCGTTCCACCCCTAAGCTCAGACACGTATTTATTGGCACAGCTCATCTGGAGCCAGGAAGGGAATGCGTAACTTACTTGCAAATCACTGCATGGGCTCTTACTTTTGGCCGGCACCTCTGTGTCACAAAGGCCAATAGCAATTTATTCTTTAAAGGTCCTGAGCTTGCATTTTATACTAAACTAGGAGGGTTCTGGGGAGATCTCAAACGCGCTCTTACAGTAAGCTGAGGTGGTAGTGTTTCTAGAGGAATCCTCATCGCAGCGTTCGCTGGTACCACGGCTGTCTAATCCATCGAGGTCGTATTGTGATCCTAACATACGAACAATACCCTTGCACACTAGAGGAAAGTATAAAAAAGATCAGCTACCATCTCAACGTTGACTTAGGCTTCGATAGAAGCAAAGCTGAAGCGGAGCATCTTCACTCTCTTGGGCTTGCTCATAACGAGATCAAGCTAAGCAACGTTATGGTCGATGCAGGCAATACCTAGATTCTGGTAGGTTGCGAAGTTTATTTCTCAATTTTACTTTCTACGGTCCTCGCATCTCTCAACTTCAGATATTGACCAACATTAATTCTCAAGATAGTCGCTTTATGCTGTGTATGTTGACGTTTCTGCATGAGTATTCACGGCCAGGCTGAGCACAGGTGGACTAGCAGGCTCACGAGAACAGAGTCTCTGCGCCAGCAGCCGCAAGTCCCGTCAGGAACCCCGACGGCCTCCTTAAACTCGAGAAACCCGTCTCATAGCTAACTCCGCACCCACGCATTGCGGGACGCGGTGAAGACGACAGGGAGTGCGGATGAGCTTCGCTTTTTCGACGATGGGTCATACAAGGAGAGAGATATTTGCTACGGGAGCTAAAGTAGATATTGGAGGCATCTCGCTCGCAGCGCATGACCCGTGAGCTCCATTTAATGCGACGGCAGAGCGTGAGCAGGTCTGAATGTAGCGTTTGTAGATGTCCTATCAACGAACAGGACGTCGCGTCCTGGAAAGCCATTCCAGCGACGCCGCTCGATTGTGACGTAGGTAAATAGCGATGAGAAGAAAGATGCCGAGCGTGATAAAAGTACGGCTGTATATGTATTAGCCGCAGGATAGTGGTGGGTCAGTGATATGCCTTACCTCTGCCCCCACTAGACACTTCCATGCTGCCTCTCTACCGCGTTCGCGTAATTGCTCTGAATTCGCATGATATTGTCCACTGCTTCGCCAACACCTCTATACTCCACCCTCCAGCACTTGCTTATAACTCCCCTAGCATAATCGCGCTTGTATCTGGGAAGTCTTCTGCCTTGAACAATTCTTGAATATCCTCGTCGCTCTAATCGTGTATTGAAGGTTTTATACTTGGCATGCCTGGCCGCCTCTGTGTCGCCAGCTTGTAGGATTTGAATGAAAGCACTATAAATGGTGGAAGTACAAGTTGTTGGGCATACGTGACGTGCGTGGCACTTCACTTCTCCCCGTATCATATCCGAAGAAGAGACGAGGGTAATGGCGAAATGGGGAACGGCAGAGGCAGCTACTTAAAGCTAGGCAACTGAGATATAACCCTTTATCATCATAAACACCCTCTAGCTTTGCTAGCTAAACTATGGACGTGTATTGTAGTGCTGATCCCTCTCCCTTTGCCAACACTGGGGACATTGTAGGGAACGTTTGTCATTCCAGCGCAGTACCATAATGTCCCAAGATTTCCCGCTGGAACAATTCGATTTCTTCTTATTCCAGTAGCTCTTCCTTGTCGGACGATATTGCGGGCAATCAATACAGAGCGCCCAGCTCCTCTTCAGCTTCCCACGCGCGTCTACAGGCTTCATTCGCTTGAGCAGCCCTTCGATCCATAAGTGGCAACGGCAACCTGGGCCGCAAATTTTTCTTTGGAACGGGACTTTTAGAGATGCGAGTGCAGAGATTTGTAGGATATATTGACACGAGAGGGCGAAGCAGAGCTTATCCAGCGGGTCTGCGTGGTCAAATATGAGGAGGATCAGTTCGGTTGGGAGGAGGAGAAGGAAGGAGGAGGGCGAAGCCTTCGGAGCAAAGGACTAAGACGGTTAACTGAAGAACTTTAATGTTTTAGTAGCCTACATTTTGAGGAATTATGAAGGGCTTCCAAGAAATCATGATGATATACCCTTGGGAGGTCCCTTGCGCGTCGTGTCTGATCCTCTGCCACCGCAACTTTTGAGTTGTTCCCCGCTCCCACGTTGATCGCTTTCGTCGGTGACTGCACCGCGTTGTCTTGTTGGAGATGCAGAGGAAGGTGTGCGTCAGTAAGCTGATTGCCGATCGCGTGGTCGCATTTTCGACGCAAAAGGAGAGGGTGGGGTTGGGCGGCTGATATTTGGATGGTGATGCGACGGAGGCGTTACCATGGGGAGGTCGACAGATAGATGCTAGGCGCTAGGGACGGCTAACCCTAAACAGGTTAGGTGCTCCTGACGGTCCTATCCCGGCGTGCGGCATATTACATAATCAATGGGGACTTCCATCCCGCAGCTTGGCTACTTCTCTCTTCTGCTTCCCTGTCCAAAAGTTCATTCATGTGTTCCAGCGCGAGTTGGTCTCTGCATGCTGTGGAGAGGCTGCTTAGCTGCATGCTGCGGAGAGGCTGCTTAGCTGCATTCCGCAGATGGTGGTGCCTATGCAGCGCCCGCAGCATTCTGGGAAGAGGGCGTAGATCACCCAAGCCTAAGAATCCAAGGCATAACGCTCAATTCTTAGGAATCAAAGTATACGTCTTCGATAATCCACCCTCTGTCTAGCCTGTCTTGTAGCCGTTCCGTTAATGGTGTCACTCAAAAGTGTCGGGACCGCCAATACAATTCTGCAGGCGAAGTTGAGAAGTAAATTGATGTCTGGTTCGCGCCGTTGAAAATCCCGGACGATTTGAGGAGAGTAGGTAATCGTGTGAGCTTTAATTAATAAATGTTTCCTGCGCCACTTTCGTGGCCCAACACCCCTTTACTTCGAAAGAACGAGTGTTGCTGCATGCTGGCCCTCTTCGCAGGTTATGAGGTGTTCTCGTTTCCTTTTTGTGCTTTTGGCGTGGCAGGACAGTTGAGCCACTTGGTGTTGGTAATGCGTGGCTCGCAACCACAAGGCATCGTGACTAGCGAGAAGCCAGTACCGCAAAGGCTTCCTAATAAGGTATCATCTACTTCGCTGGCCATGGTACGGATGCGCGCTACCATCAACCTCCAATCTCCAGAGCCATCACAGGCGCTAGCAACATAACCCCACTTATGTCAGTCATCGACACCTTTCCTACACTTCCTAATAAGGTATGTTGGCAACTTATCTAATTCGCCGGCGCAGATAGAGTCGTGACATCTCAAGCTAACTTTTTCTAGAAGATTTCTTAAATGTGCGGGCTTCGAAGCACGAAATTTGATTAGTGAAGGAGTCGCCGCTTCTTTTGCAACGCTATCGTTGCAAGATCGAACGCAGTAGCTTTCACAGATAGCCAAGTAATCAGCCGGCAGCGAGATGTACAGTCAGCCCCAGACCTGACTTTTACGTCCCGAGCTGGAAAAGGCCATCTTGCTAAGGAGCGGAACAACAAAGGCCTAAAGTTTATTATCCTACTGCGCCGTCCTAATAAACTCTCTCAATACCTTACTGCTTACTTTGACGTCCTAAGCCTAAAGCTTCTTCTTGCTTATCTACAACCCCTTTGTGCCCTTAGCGTTAAGTTGCAACAAGTGCCCTGCTTATCGAATCAATCAATCACGGCCAGATTATGGGGAGGACGCGAGAGGAATGGGCTGCTGTACGGAGAGCCCGCTTTGCTGTTGCCGAGGCTGCAAAGCCCAAAGAAAAACGCATCGTGAATCATAAGTCTTCCTTATCGAGTTACTCGGCATTATTAACACTTATGGGGACTGTTTGTCTTCGGATGGCACGATTCTCCTCGACGGTGGTCCGGCTGAAGGCGTCTGGTATTCCATGCCGTGTCTAGATCTATCCAGTGCCAACTGGAAGCCCGACATCTTCGCTCTACGGTCCGCTATTTATTTCATGGTCACAGGCGGAACGCCTTTTCCGGAGTTGGATACCTGGAGAGACAGGAGCTAGATCAAAAGCCAATTTAGAGCGGGTCTGTTTCCTTCCTTGGACGAGGCCTAAGGCGGTGCTGTGGTGAATAAATGCTGGACGGGACAGTACGAAGCTGCCGAGGACGGCGTTCGTGGGCTAAAGGAAATGAAAGGTTGGGGATTTAGACTGGTATAGTCGATTTGCCACCTCCTCTAGTGCTAATTAATCCCATGTGTATGGGATATGGCCGACTTTCAACCACTTTCTGCCATATGCGATAAGTACTCGGTCTCTCTTTCGCGAAAATGGTAAGCTCTTTGCTTGTCGTGACGGCTACTTGATTTCCTCGATTCGACTCCAGATTGCGTCCAGCGATCTGCCTATTCATGTAGTAGAGCAAGTGCTACATATACTACTCTTTTCTTTCTCTCTCAAAGTGCATCATGCTGGTCCAGCTGCATAAGCAAGACAAAGGCGTCGGCAACAGGATCGTGGCGCTGGTCAGGAACAGAAATCTTGAATTCGCCGATGAAGGTGTCGGGGTCCCACGTCTAACCTTCTTCTCTCTTCTCTCTCAACGAGCTTATGGGCCTTTCCTCCTCATCATATGAGTCTTGAAGTATGCTGGTCTTTGTTTTTCCTTGGCGCTTCCTCCAGCTTCGCCACCTTGACGTTTCCCTCCTCTATCCTGGTTACGGGTGTCCAAGAATAAGAATGGGCAGATAAAAGAACGCTCGCAAGAACTCAAGAATTCGGCACCGTGCATTATTTAGGTCGCTCGATTTTCAGACAGCTCAATCTTACTTCTTCCTGCATGACAGCTTTCCAATCCATCCGGCCCAGTTTAATGATCAAGTTATTGCCCATTTAGTAGACTCTTCGGAAGTAGAAAGCAACATGAGCGAGCTCTGTACAAGCTCCATATGGTTTATCCATCCCCGCAAACCCCTGTTCCGTGGTTTGTACCGTAGCGTGACGAGGCGCGAATAATACACATGATCCTAGCTTTGATCTTTCCCTTGTTAGGATGAACTGGAAAAGCACTATTCTAAATTTTCCACATACAGGATGCGCCTCCTGAGCGACAGAGGCCAGGCCTGGTCCTATTTGTAGCTTTGTTTAGAATCAAGCATGTGACGCAGCATGTACACATGCCTCTACCATCCGACGCCAGCACAGTGTCAAGGGCGGTTTCGCTGCTCGAAGCTGATAGATGTGTATGTGTAAAATGTCAATTTTTCACATCCTATTCAATTTTATGAAACCACTCATCCTCTGAAAGCTCCTTCGCCGTCGGTCTGTCTCGTGGGTCCAGTCTCATGATCTTGAGTATGAATGCTTTATCTTCTCTAGAGATCTCCCGTACAGAGACGTACTGGAATGGTTTCATCATCTTGTGAGGGACCCCTTCCATGGCATAAGCAAGAACGGCCAAAGTGTTTTCGTCCGCTATCTCTTGATATGGTAAAGGCAATGCCCAAAAATTTGGTGATGCTTTAGAAGTATCTGAAGGTCATAATGTTCATGGTCCGCAGGAACATCGGGTTTAAAAATATGCCAGTTCCTACCCTAGGGAAGACTGATGAGCTGCGCAGTGAAAGCTGTTAATCAATTCATTACGGAAAGGGCCCGTTGCTTGAGTACTTGTCATTTCGCTAATAGTCCAGATGTAGCAGTATCCCATGGTAATTGCAAGTGTGCCTCAGGGCTCCGAAATATAGGTGCTCCGATGAGATTGCCGTCCTTCGCATGTCCAGAGTCTCTATGAATCGTACTTCCGCAATCTCCCAGCTTGACGTCACTGAATTGAATATCCGCATGCTCATAATTGACTAATACGTTATCTGGCTTGATATCTGCAAATGTTGTGCCAACAGGTAGAGCTGTTTCTAGCAACTTTATAGTAATGGTAGCGCATATGTGCAGGTCTCGAGGAAACTCCCTAGCAGAGAATTAGCGCGGAATATTGTCTTTGTCTTTGTAACTGTCTAGGTCTAATAAGACCTTATAGCCTATTATAATAAAATAAGTTGGGGTGAGTTCGTAAACGACTCAAAGGAGCTTACGTTGCAAGATAGACCGCTTCTATATAGATAGAGTACTTCTACACAGATCGATAGCTTCTACACAGATAGACTACTTCCAAACAGATAGACTGCTGCTTCTGCACAGATAGACTACTTCTACGCAGATAATACTAGAAGGAGACCCCCTAGACCCTCCTATCGCCTGCAGCGGGATTTCTATCGCCTGCAGCAGGGACGCCAAATCACGTGATTATAGATGTTAGTAAAAGTTTGAATTTCCTCTAACCTGGTCTGTGCTAGAAAGTAGATTACAGCTAACTGTTTTGTTAAGCTTTGGCTTTTTCTAGCCAATTAGGAGTGCCGCTTGATCTTAACCAGAGCCCCTATACACGCAAAGACAGAACGGATTCTAATATGCTTGCTAACGCAAGCAATAAACAGCACCCAAGAGCAAATAGATCTGTTCTTATACTTGGATGATCCGCTGGTTTGCGGGGAAGGTATACCTTAGTAGACTCAAGAGAAAGGCCATCTGAAAGGATCTCGCCGGTTGCAAAGAAGTGCTGGCCTTGAAAGTCGGCCTTTTCTGCTTCTGTAATACTGACTGATTAGAGGACCAACACGCCTGGGGGCCTAGTAGAAGTAACTGTTGCCGAGGTTGACCTAAGAAAGCTAGATACGTTTGTAGTTAGCGTGGTCAACTCAGGTCATTCTATGGACGGAAAACTTATCGCAGCCATCAATACCTTTCCCAAACTTCCTAATAAGGCATGTTCCCCACTTAATTAGCTAATTCGCTAGCGCAGGAACGGGGGACTCTTGCCGAGGTTGACATGAATAAGTTACCTTGTTAGGAAGTTTGGGGGAAAAGTGTTGATAGTAGACATATTTGGCCCCACAGGCTCGATGCGCTTGTTTGTACGCGCGGAATTTACCGTCTGCACAGCGCCTTCACCTTCCCCATCAACCGCCCTTGCGGCTATTGTCTTCGCAAACATGAGCATCAGCCTTCCGGAACCATGCTATTGTCCGATGCTTTGGGATGGTAGCTTTGATCTTCTAGAGCCGTCAGACTCCGTAGCATAACCGCTGTGACCGATGAGGGCGGACTATCGAATGATCAATCAACTGACCGCTGGACGGCCTTGGCTAACCTGCTTACTTATTTCGTTGACCTTGATATAGATCAGAACGGCACGTGTCGCCTATGTCTGTCTTAAAATATTCACAAGATTTAGTCCAGTCTCTGCTTTAGAATTTTAGGCAGTGTCCGATGTTAGTTAGATTCTTGGCACTATGTACACATACCCTAAATTCAATTCTCAATATCTCTTAGTGCTTCATCCTGCAATATAAGGAAATCACTATAGCCATAGAAGAGTTTGGTTCTTGGGGCTCGTAGAATAGGAACTTAGTTTTCCTAGTGAATGTGCAGCCTGGAAGCAAGGCGTCTGAGTTTTTCGCGCAGGGTAGTAATAGTTCCAGTTCTTCACGCAGATATAACATGCATTCCGCCAGAACTGGGTCTCCTTCTAGACCAACAGCCCTCATTTGTTAATTCAAAATGGATATTTGATCATCGCTTATCTGACATCTTCTCAACACCGTATCCGCTTCTCCAAAACCAGCTGTACATTTGCCTCCCACCACATCCGAAACTCAGACTGCCCCCACTTTGTGATATCAATTAAGTTGGCAAGCAACCTTTTCGAGCCCTCGAGAGTCAATGTATTGCCAAGAGCCAGCGGTCCGAAAAAGAAGAGCTCGTATTCATCTTCTGGTAGTGGCGTCGGTCCTTCTTCCACTTCCGCTTCCTGTGTATCCCCGTCCACATTTCTGGGAAACTTGGCAGCAACCCGGGTGATGGGCACAACGCGCGCAGCAGCAACACGCAGCAGCCAATTATCGCCATCAATCTCGACAGCAAACACCGGAAACCCGAGATCCCACTCCTCGTACCTCCGCTTTGTAAACTCAGCGGCAATCCACGCAGCGAGCTGGACTGTCGGGTCCCGGGCGACGTGTCGGCGCTTAACTTCGATGTTGAGAAAGATAGGAGTCTCGTTGGCGAACGAGGCGGTTTGTTTAATAGATGGGGCAGCAGTGCAATATTTGGTGTGGCGGAGCGTTTTCAGTGTGGTTCGGTGGAGGTCGAGGCCGACAACGTAGTCGATACGTTTATCGAGGTCGCGGTAGAGGGCGGGATCTTTGGAGAAAGGGACAAGCTCGGCGGGAGAGATCTCGGTGGGTGTTCTAAAGATCTTGTCAGCTCAGGTTGTGCATAATAATATGATCAATAGACCTACACGTCGAGGACAACAATCTTCCCATTGGGGACAACAGACTTCTTGAAGCTCTCAATTCGCCGCAGGAGATGTAGTATAGGGCCTACCACAACGGATGTCCAGTGTGGCTCGGTTGTTGTGTCGCGCCATTTCTCCGCCTGCTCGAATGCGTCGGACAAAGTGTCGTCGATGATTCTACAGTCTCGGTCAGAAAGAGAAATAGGGAGGTCTGTTGTTAACGAGTTAAGCTGTCGATTCTAGTGTTGTCAGCATATTATGCGGGAACAGACGCAGACAAGAGCCATCTCACCTCGCAACGGATCCAGAGCTCCGTGACAGACTCGGGCAGAGATATGCCCACCTCTTTGGCGTTTCTCAAGGGAAGAAACTCGATATTTGGATTGAGGTATGCCAGGTCCGCCTTGGTGGAGGCTGTCTTCTTCTTTGGAGGAGACAGCGAGCGTAAAGATGACGCAGGCGCGGGGAACGAGGGTGCACCCTCAGAGAAGGTATCACCGGCGCTTCGTTGGGCGTCCGCATCTGCTTCTTCTGGTCGCCTCTGTCGCCCCTTTCGTCGTGTCGCAACTACCACTTCCTTTGCCGGCGCCGCATCCTCCTTCGGGGGGAGTCTGTCTCTCTTCGATCGGCGTGTCGGCGAGAGGGCAGCCATATTCTTCGCAGCGTTCAATCGTTGCGGGGTGGTGCAGAGGCTACGCAGCGCCCGCTGGCGTTTGAACGTGGGGAACGCATCGCCATGGCCGGCCTCGGAGTCGTCAGAGTCGTCAGCCTCGAAGTCGTCCACAGCGACGACCCAACGCGCGATGTCGGGGTTTTGTTTACACGGCGGCAAGGCGTGTAGGCGATCGAACACAGCTTCGTCATACCTGCGCTTGGAGGAATACCGGGCGATTGCCATGAGCGGCAGCGGGCGGGGTGGCCCGCGAGTGTAGAGTGCTGCTACCGGTACAATGTTGTTGATGATCGCAGTTCCACGCTAGTCGGGTCCACCTCGGATCTTGGAATGCCAAGACCGATGGCGGGGAGACGCATGCCTGGTAGCTCGTCAACGTCATTGAAATACGGCAAAGTCTAGTGTATCACTGGACAATGTACAACACACAACACAGCTCGAAAGACCATCTTTATCGACCTCCTCATGCAATTCCGGCGTCGATTCCGGCGTAGAGAATGCATCAAAAGGTCGGGAGTCGGGAGGAACTGGTCCTATGAGTTGCTTCTACACTTGTAGGGCTGCGCGATGTGCATCGGACGCGATAAGCTTGAAGACACGCAGATGCCGCTGCCGACAGCGAGCTTCGCAGCGGCTATCCTGCCATTACCGTAGCCGAACTCGAGGATAGTATCATCGAACGTTGGGTGCGCCATACGCAACGCATAGTCGTTTTTGGACGGGAAGACCCGTAATTGACCGCAGCTTTGCCTACGGTTTACTGAACTCTATACGGAAGTAGAGGGGGGGTTCCTCTCTCAAGAGGGGTGAGGTATCGGACTCTCTTCCAGGTCACTGGGCAGATGCCTACCTCGGTGTACGGCTGAACAAGACAGAAGTAAGAGAGGCGTGAAGAGAAATGCGACAGAAACTGACGCTGGTGCCTACCAACGGGCTAAGCGGCAAAAAGAAGATATCAGTTTAGAACCCCCTTTACAGGAGCGTTTAGATGAGATGCGGTGTGTAGTTCTTATCAAGGATGAGGAGGTTAAAGTCATCGAGTCCTCAGACCGCATGACCTTTACTAGCCTTGTTTGCGACAGACCCGCAAATTTGCATATAATGCTAGAGCTTATTGTTTTGGCTCTAAAGCACTCGTCTCCATGAATCCGCACTTTCGTTTCCTCGCCCACTCCAAACCCTGCGGGCTCTTTTTCCAAACTTTCGCCCTGCGTTTTCGAATGCCTAATCTGCACCTTCAACCTTTCTTTTTCACGTTCCACATGCCCTACCTTCTTGTCGTGATCTTCAGGTGGTTTCATGATGCAGAAGAGACTTGTCGTTAAAAACAGGAACGCATTCCTTATTTGAGAACAAAAATTATACTTACAGGGCGAAGAGCTGGAGTTTATTCCACAAAGCAGATATAGCGCTGGGTAACTGTTGCAGGTCGAATTAGCAAAGATCGCGGCTTTTAAGGGCGCCAGGGCACGATAGAATAAATTAACAGAATAAAAAAAGAGGAAACTGGGTCATATAGAGCCACAGATCATTAGCAGGAGCCCTAGGCTATAGCAAAAAAGGTTTAATGTAGCCTCGAGACTCGGTAAAGCAGGCTACACTAAGGACACGGTACATCCACCTGTAAGTCTCCCGACTCAATTACCTATCTGGGAATCCGCCTGTCGTCTACTTGATGGGGAAACCAATAACCCACTTACTGGAACCACTGCGGTCAAGCACTGTTTATAATCACCTCTGTGGTCTCGCAACTATGCAGCATCCCTTTGGTTCATTATTTTGAAAGTATTTAGGAATTAATTAAGTTATATACCGTAATTTGTTATTGTTGTTGGTTGTCGAATTACGACAGGAAAGACTCGAACGATGTAACCCAGAACGTGGATGTAAAAATCTCAACACATTCATGTACCGGCTTCCATCACTTACAAAAATGGATCTGTTTCCCTGTTCGGCGAAGTACCCACCCGCTAAGCGTTACCAACAGCTGCCATGCTAGTACCTGTAGTAGAGCAACCTGAAACTGCCATTGCTCCCTCGCAGTACAATTCTTCAAAGCAAAGGCGAAGAGGAATATTTAACTCATAGCTACGGCATCTCTTCCCGACATGTCTGATGCTGGTCCACCCTTTGCCGTTGGGGTTTCCTTTGGATATAGACGCAAGGGAGCTTTGAGCGGGACGAGCCGGATGAAATACCATAAGAGCGACGTAAATGGGGTCTACGATAGACTGGAAGAGGCGTAATTTCCTGGCGCATTCATTTGAGCGGCCAAATAAAGCAAAATAAGTAGTTCGATATGGAGATCCAACAGATTGTCTTCTAGAAAGCCTTGTCCGTTGTCGTTGCATGGTATCGAGGAGTCTATACCAACGGACTTATTAGGCCAATAGTAGTTAATGGAGATATGGTCTAAAATTGAGCGCAATGACTTACGTTTTTGCGGCTGTAGCGCTTCGAGGTACGGATTCTTTACGAGGTACAGGCCCACACCACATGCGCAGCTTGTGAAGCCAGGGAAGTTTGAGAGCTTGCATTACGATACGAAAATGTTCAGACTTACCGTATTAGCTCACAAGTCCAAGAGCACAAGAGATGAAGAGAGAGATGGAGTGGTTGTTCTAATCGTCCAAAACCACGTGATGAACAACGCAACAAGTTCCCCCTTCGACATGCTCTTGGGGTCGATGACGTTGCCATCATCATACCAGGTCCTTGCGTACAGTCTAATATGCCCTGCAGGATTTGGCCGAGCAAGATGGTGGCTTTGTCGACAGTGAGTATGCTTGGAGATTTCCCGGCCCCGTTCTGAATAGAAACAGAATAGCAACCATGAAAAACATCCTAATCGACTCTGTCTCAACCGGCGATATGAATCTGAAGCTTCATGTATAAAAGCCAGTCTGGGTGAGACCTGTGGGTGTCGTAACCTCTACATGCCGTGCGTAACAAAGCGTAGCTGTGCCAAGGATTACAGTACGAATGCGGGGCAGTGCATCAGCAACTCTGGTAGGCTTCACTGGCCCACCGTTAAGGTTACATGCGTTTGTCAGGGCACCTGGTGCGGGGTTGGCGTGCGGTGATCGTGCCTGGGACATCACAAGCGACTTATTTTGAGGCATCATATCGTCTAGGTCTTCCTTTCCAGCACTGCAACATCATCACAGCCATGGCTTCTGCTACAAAATTCAGTCATTATCCTCCCTTTCCCAAAGATGTCCCGTCAGCAGCACTTTCCAAGGTTTCTCTGGCGAAACTGTTCACAAATGATGTCGACGAGGCAAAAGCCATGTTTGAAAGCTGCCGTTCTATTGGGTTCTTCTTGCTCGACTTATCTGGTCATGAGATCGGAGAGGCCTTCGTTCAGGATATTGACAGGGTTTTAGACATCACCAAAGACATAATGGCGCTCTCGGATGAGAAAAAGTTGGAGTATCTTACAAAGCCGCCCAAGCGGCTCGTCGGGTGTTTCCCTCCAATGTTGATCTTGAGATATGTGAAACTAACAGGAAACAGATACGAATTGCTCGGCTCCATGAAGATAGAGACGATTCAGCCAGATCGCTGCGACTTCTTCATGCTTTCTCGAGACGAACTCAACGGCTTGGAGTCCCCTCCAGACTACCCGCCACCAATCGCTGATAACCTACCGGCTTTTACGTCGTACCTCGCTCATGCGCAGCCGATTTTGGAACTCATTTGCCGCGTCTTATCAACCAGCTTCGACTGGCCTCCTCCAACTTTTCTTTCAAAGCAGCCGGTAACATCCAAGTCCAGTACCTCGATCCGCCTCATGAAATGCCCCGCCGCCACTCCCCTGGCTGACCTCCGCATATCATTGGTTCCCCATACGGACATGGGCACGATCACTCTTCTAGCGAACGTCATCGGAGGGTTAGAAATACTTCGTCCATCTTCTTCCAACGGAGAGACAAAGGACAACTGGGAACACGTCAAACCAGAGCCCAACTGTTTGATCGTTAACGTTGGAGACGCAATGGTGCAATGGAGCGGCGGTGTCCTTCGTTCCAACGTCCATCGCGTCACGTATCCGCCCGGGGCGCAAGCAAATCATGACAGGTTCAGTGTCGCGTATCTCGTTCGAGCAGCAGCAGATGCAGATATGCGGCGATTGAACGGAGGACTCATTCCCGATGTTGAAGTTGATGGAGATGTCGACGACGAAGTGGGGATGCTCGCAGCTGAGTGGGAGAATAGAAAGAGCATGGCATTGATTCAAGGCAAGGATCGTGTGAAAAGCACCGGTGGAAGGCCATTGAAAGGAGAAACAAGGTAGGGGAGGTCATTTTCGGAATACGGAGAAGATGTAGTCGCCCGTTGGCCTTGCACATCGACCGAATTATGAAATACACATTGCGTGGAACGTGGGCAGTGAACCGGCTTTAGCTAAAATGAGAATCGATTAGTTTGTCCAGAGCTCGATAAGGCTAAGGAGCTAGAACACGTTGAGGAACAGCTGGATTGTCATTTCGATAAGCCTAGTACAGGTTCAGATAATTTGTGCTATCCCTATACCTAGATCTTATGGAAACGTCAACTCAAAAGTATGCCGACGACTGGAGCGGGAGAAGAATGCAGATCAAAAGAAGGATGTCCATTACGCGGTCCTACAATGTTTGAAAAAAGCCCATGTTAACTATGCTTGGTAACGCAATGAAAACCAAAACATGATATCTAATAACAAGTGAGTTCATCATCTACCGAGAGCAAGGCCGGCATAAAGGTAATCTATACGGACAACATTTTAGTACTATCCTTTCGCGACCCGTTGTGCCCATCATGAACCGAGTGACCCTGACACCAGTTCGCGCCTGCACTCGGCGGGAGCTAGCGCCCGATCAAAGGTTTATTGTCATCCTTCCCGGTCCCCATCCCGTACAAGTCAGAAGACCCGTGATTCTGACCTCGATTATCCACTTGTACGTCTATTTCTCGTGCGATGCTTTGAGGTGACTCGAAGCGAATCTCCATTCGCTTGAGCACGCTGCTAGACTGTGTGCTCGAGGTAGGACCGCGCTGCCTTCGCAGAAGCATGTACAAGGCCAGGGGGTTTGCAAGGATCCCGCTAACATGGCGTTGAGTACTGGTAGTATCATTAGTGAATGAGCCATAAAATTACCGAAGAATATGTATACGACTGTGAGGAAGTCGGGAAAATAACGCCGTGTGCCCTTCACTCGCGAGTCCAACAGCCTTTCGAAGGGGGGTGCTTGCAGTCCCCCAAGCAACAAACCGATAAACGCTGTCAGCGTAGTGAACACTATCGATGTCCATATGTGAATGTCGCGGAGAATGCTAAGTAGGAAAAGGCAGACGTTAGTTTAGATGCTCCAGACAGCTAGACGAGGGTTCCAACCGAACGCATACTGAATCGCACAGGCCCTTTTGTCCACGATTTGTCTTACTTTTGGCGTGCGCTCGTGCGAGAGGGTAGACCTGAGATGGACTTGCGTCACGCACACGATTTGATTGAGATTTTGACTTCGCTTATTCGTTGCGCCTCAAAGTTGCGCGTTTCGAATTAGGTTCGAGTCAGATAGTCCAAGTAGGAAGTTGTTGGGCTGCTGGCAAAATGCCTTAAAGTACGCCTAGTGCTGAGGAACTGCGACATGTTTATAAGGATGAGGATGAGGGGATTCAATTGTATAGAATGAGGATAGAAAGGTATGTGATAAGGATAGAAAGGTATGTGATGAGGATGTCAATTATTAAGAGATTGGCGCGCCTTTTTAATCTTTTTGCATTCCCCTATCATAACTAACTATCCTACATGCAGCACACAAAATCTAGGCCCGAAACCTAGGTTAAGCACGCTTAAATTGTCGCCAATCCTCTCAAATCCTCAGCCAAATCCTCAGCCAAATCCTCAGCCAAATCCTCAGCCGCAGCACGAACTACGTTACGAATCTAGCCTATTACAAATCGCACGAATCGTGCAGGATTTCAAAAACGTTTGTGCGTAACACGTGACTAAATCCTTCACGAATTGTTCACAAGTTGTGCGTTCGGTTGGAAGCCCTATTGTCTAGTATAGAACTCCAACACGTCATGTGTTGATGTTTCGGTAAAGAATGATCCAATCTATTCTTCACAATGATTTCCTTCTTACGATTCTCATGCTCCAGGAAGCGAAGTTTCAACGCTCTTACCTGAGACCATGTGATAACAAGGCGGCGGCCAAGATTCCCAGGAACGAATTCGTTCTGTATAAACCTCAGCGTTCTGATACACCTTATTCTGATCTACGCGGATATGAGCTACAATATATTCTTTCTGGTCGAAGTGTTGCTGAGTCATAAGGCGTACTTGCATGTGCTCCTGCGGATCGCTGGCACTGGAATGTATTGGATCATGGATCAGCATATATTTATACTGTAAGAAGTCTGGTTGTTGCGCTGCTTCTTGGGCAGCCTTTTCGGCCGGCTCGCTACAGCGCTGGTTTGGCACGGTAACACACCAAAACATCTTTGATGTACCAAAAAGTAGAATTTTGAGAAGCAATTGGTGGTAAGGTACTGTAAGAAGAAAGTTGTTTAGCACCAGCTACAATGAGTCGTAGTAGTAGTAGTAGTAGTAGTAGTAGTAGTAGTAGTAGTAGTAGTAGTAGTAGTAGTAGTAGTAGTAGTATGACCCCTCCTAAGTGTTCAAGGGTTGTATCGTAGTCGTGAATGGAACTCGTCGTGTGAGCCAACTGCAAGGAGAGGTGTTATGAAAGGAAATTTATAAAGAAAGACATTAAATCTCGTTCGAGAGAACATTGTACACTGACTATGTCTAGCAACACTACATTGTAAAG
>MU002314.1:0-21983 GCA_010093585.1 Melanomma pulvis-pyrius CBS 109.77
TTATTTTCACTATTCTCTCACCAAAACAACTCTATCCGGGAATGAGAGGAATCCCTTAGGATGGCGCAGGCAGTCTGACTTCCTGCGTTCACCTAGTACGCAGATATCCAGACCATTCCTGCATGGAGTGTGCGGTTCGAGTCTGCGCACCGGAACAACAACCATAGATTTATCAAGGAATGAGAGGAATCCCTTAGGATGAAAGCGCGCAGTCTGACTTCCCGCTTTCACCTAGTACGCAGATCAATCCAGACCAAACCCTCATAAATTATATGGCGCCGGTGATCAAAGTCGCTGACAACAGAAAAACCTATATCCAGGGGGTTTTTCCGGGCTACGAAAGTGGTTTCTTTTTTGCTATTTTTATGTTTTTATACATCGAGACTAGCTAGGATAGTCGCGAGTAGTGTGGATGGACTAGTATGTCTCTAGGTAAGTAATGTAAGAGCGAGCAGGTAAGAGGTGGGCGTCGTTGAAGAGGCTGACATGAAAGAGAGGCCACACAGGACATATAGATAAAGCCATTGTAAAACACACAGAAGGCCGGGTTCCCCCTACATTATTCTAATGTCTCGTACTTATCTACGATTGCAGTAATGTCACTTCGTCGCAATGATAACCCATTGGCTTGCTTTCATCCATACCTCACCATCCACAATCTTCACACCCTGCGCCTCAGTCGAATTCTTCAACTTCTCCGTCAACAAATCCACAGCCTCATCCCACCTCCCCTCATCGCTCTCCTGCCACTGTCCGACTCCCCCAATGAACGCCCACGTCAGCTCAGCCCAAGCCCTCAGATCCGACGTCCGCGCCCACGTCTCGCTCTGCTCCACCCTCAAATGATCCTTCGCAAAGCCCGCCTCGAGCATGATCTTCCGGATCTGCTGTCCGTCCGACCAGTTGATCGTTGGCGCGGGGAATGGCTTCCCAGGACGCAAGGTGTCATGTACAGTCTTCATTGGTAGGAACCAGGTTACATGTCCCCAGCAATTCACTATGGCGGTACCGCCAGGCTTAAGGGTGCGGTGGATCTCTTTTGCACCGTCGAGACCCGCGGACGTGGTGAAGAAGATACCAATGTTGGTGATAGAGTGTGTG
Source organism: Melanomma pulvis-pyrius CBS 109.77 (assembly GCA_010093585.1). NCBI lineage: Eukaryota > Fungi > Ascomycota > Dothideomycetes > Pleosporales > Melanommataceae > Melanomma > Melanomma pulvis-pyrius. Next base: position 1,102 of record MU002314.1, read on the forward strand.
AAGTAGTTGTCTGGGAAGGACAACGCCTCGGATCTCTGGTTCGAGACTTCGATGGGCCAGGAGTTGGCGGTGGCGTCTTCTTGCAGGTTGTCGAGGAAGACTTGGTCAATGTCTGTGGCGTGGATTTTGATATCGGCCGGGGCATTGGATAGGATTTTGCGGGATACGGTCCCTGCCCCAGAGGTGTTGTCATGGATGATGGAGCCAGCCTGAATGGGTGGGATGAGGGTAAGGTTGTGGGCTGCGAAGTCGGCTGTAACTTTGCCGCCAGTTGCTTCGTACGTAGTAACTTTGTTCTGTCCCGCGAGGCGGGCTGCGGCTTGCTTGGGGATGAAGGTGGACATTATGGCTAGCTGAGGTTGGTGGATGTGTATGGGTACCTTTGAAGAGCGGAAGAGCTTTGGACGAGGAAATATGTGTTGGATATGTGTATGACTGAGGAAGTTGATGCTGCGAGTTTAGAACTTTAGATAGTTGGAAATGGGTGTTATATACGTTGTGGCACGAAAGTTTAGTGCTTATTCCTTCTCGTGCGAAGTTGAAAGTGGGAAATAAGCATACTAAGGAGGATTTTGCCCCGCCTATCTGAAAGGGTACACAACTGCATTGTTCCGTTGTAAGGTTACTAAAGAGCGGCGAAAAAATTACCAGGTAGGGGCTACATTCTGGTGGTGAGTCGCTATTTCCCACTTCCAACTTCGCACGAGCGCTTACGGACAAAAGCCGCCCCGGCTCGGAGATCTACAGCGCTACTCCGATGCGCCGACTACATCTCCTACCGGCTTACCTATATCCGCATCGGCCTTCTGAGGATACTCTGCGGATCTCTTCAGTATCGCACGAGCTCGCAAGATGCTCCAAGAAATTTTTCTTAAACCTCCATATGTCCCTCAAAGAGTAGTAAAGCCAACCACACTAGCGACACGGGACCCGAAAATAGAGAGATTCAAAGGCATTCAAATCCTCGCAAAAGGAAGTAGCATTTTAAGAACAGTAGTAAATAACCCTATTATATTTATTCGAATTAATAATATGTAAAGTATAAGTCCCGCCAATTTCGGGTTTCGTTCAGACTTGGAAGACGAATAATTAATGCGAGCCTAGGCTAACCCTCTTGGGTAGTTCGCACTTCACATCTTGCATTTCGCGGGTATATCAACTCAATGGCAGCCATTTCAGATCCTGTTCTCTACATCCCTTTGAGTTGCTAGAAAAGGTTCTCATAGATGTTTTTCCGCCTTGATGTTCGGGTACGAAGCTAAGGGATTCGTGGATATATGGATGGGGATAGAAAGCAATGAACGATGATATCCTGGCGGAGGATGCCTGCATGTGTGCACTCCAATCAAAGTTCGTTATAGCATGGAATAGAGTACTCAAGAGCCCATCTTCGCCTTCGCCCACAACTTTGGGTCCAGTACATCTGGATCTGCGCTGTACACTGTCGGTACCATCCAAGACCTAATGATACGTCATCTAAGCTCAGGTGGCATGGTTGATCTTCGGCCTTGATGAGCGAGGGATGAGTGTTATGAGAGTATGCAAAACATGATCAAACGCCACTACCAAGAAGAGTACAACATCACACAGATTGAAGCCGTGTGCCATTCTTTCTGTATGCAAACCCTGGACTGTTCCGCATGGTTCTGGACCCGATTTTTGGGATCCAAGAGCGTGGGTTCTATCCGAATGGGTGGACGATACATGATCTCGGAAGTAGCTTTCCGCATGCAACGGGGCAGCGATGCCCGTGGAGAAATGTGGGAATACGCTAATTATGGCGTTTGTGTATTACAGGTTCTCGTTTAATGGGTAATACATACGGGACAAAGGGTCGAAGGAGCAAAGACGAGGACGGTAGAGGGTACAAAGACAGTGAGGTTGGCTGTCACGCCGGGGGGTTAGGCTAAGGCAAAACAAGAGATGGAGCGAGAAGGGGAATGGGGGAGGTAAGGGAGAGGATACGGTTCGTAAGACGTCCATTCGTTTGATGCCACTAACAATATCATACAATTCCAAAAGCCACAGCTATATAATATAATCAGAGCAAGCTATACTCCTACAACAAAACAGTCCCTTTTATATCCCTTTTATATCCGTCATCCCTCACTTCATCAACCCATGTACCTGCTCACTACTCATGTTCCCCGCGCTCGGTTTTAGCGGCGGTCTCTGCCCTTGGCCTGTCTTCGGAACCGCTCCCGCATTGCCCTTGCTAGGTTTCGCCACTGTGCTCTTCGTCGATGCCGTCCTACCCGCCTGCGTGGGTCTCTTCCTACCCACAGCCCCAGTCTTCTGCGTCTCCAGCGCAGCCTCAGCCTCAATATTCTTTACCGCCCTCGAAATTGCAACGCTATACCCACCGAACCACTCTCCCCAACTCTTTCCCCCTTCCCCTGTAGTCTCCGTCGACACCGCGGTTGATGCACCAGCACCTTGTTTTCCCTTCTTCGGCATCTGCGCCTTTGAAGAACTGTCAACAGTACCTAATTTAGCCTGTGCACGTCTCTGCTCCAAGAAACTCTTCGCCACATTCTGTGCCGCCGAGACGCCAGACTGGATGCTTTTCACATCCGTCATACTCACGCTCGCCGGGAGGGGAATCCGATAGTTGCCTGATAGTGTGACCTGCCTATCGCCTTTCCTAGCCATCTCCTCAACAACTGTACCGCCGATGCCATCCCGCGGGATCTCCTCAACATCCTCGTCCTCGTCCGCAGACATTGTGCGGCGAGTCCGAGGACGCGGCCGTGTACGTGAGCGAGGTTGGTACGCTTCCAAGTCCTGCCGTGCGATTTCGAGTTCGCCTTCTAGCCTCACCAACTCTTCATCTGCTTCTTCCTCTCCCTCCTCCTCGACTACTGTGCCTGTATCCGCGGCAGTGGATGGGATCGTAGGGACTTGCGTCGTCGAAGACCCTTTCCTCGCTTTCCCACGGCGGCGCGGCGACCGAGCGCTGCGGGCTTCGGTGCTGCTGTTATAAAGCTGTTCAACTTTGGCTTCGAGGCCACGGACGCGGGATTTGAGCGCTTCGAGCTCGAGGGTGGAGGCTGGGGGCGGGATTTCGCCTGTGCTTGTTGATACAGCGACAGGCGTAGTTGTTGCTGGAGTAGCGATGGAAGCGGAGCTCTGTGCGGCGGGTTCTTTATTAAGTTTCCTCGGGCGTCGTCGTTGGCGGTTCGGTCCTGTCGCAGCTGCATCCTTCGTCGCGAGCGTTGCAGCAGCTTTCGGCGTAGTAGCTGTGGAATTCATGTTCTTAACACCTCTCTGCTCTTTACTTAGCACGATACCACCTGCTGATCCCGCTCGTCCAGTCGTCTTCTGTGTCTGATCCTGACTTGATACTTTTCGTGCTCGTGATGGTTTCGGTGGTGACGTCGTTGGTGCTGGAGATTGGGGTTTTGTTGACATTGAGTTTGTGCACTGATTTAAGGAGGAATAAGGTAAGGATTCAACACCTAAAGAGATGAGTTATCTGGGGAAGAGGAAAGGAGAGGGAGAGCTTATGCCATGTTTTGTTGAAGTTGGACGGTAGCTTGACTGCGTTGACGTATGAGGGGCGTACAGACAGGGTTCCCTTGTCTAGCCTGTGTTGGGGATAGATCAACGTGCTGCGAACATCGCCAACGTCGAGACAATGCGTTCTTTGGCCTATATGATTTGAGTAGTTACGAGTACCTATGCATATGCTACAAAAGCTGTCTGCTTGTATGAACATAAACTTAGCTGAAGTCAAGTTTGAATAGAGGGCCGTAGATCCATACCTCCCGCACTGGCATCCTCCCGGTGCAATTAACATCATGTGACGGAGAGAATGATTCATCTGACCTTTCGCTACAATACACGCACGGGGAAAAAGAGTAGGCAACCCGTTTGCATTCTACCTAAGACCGAAGACTAAGTACATGCCCGAGCAACAAAGACGTCTATTTCAGATCCACACCGCAAGCTCTTCCCAAAATCCGCGCCACAACACATACTCCACGACCTCGCATGGCAAGTCCAGTCCAGTATTTTCAAGGCCCAGAAACAGAGAAGATGGGATTTTTGGAACCATAACTTTTGAGAGAAGGAGAGAGAAGAAGTACAGTTATCATATTTGGGCATGTAGTATCGGAGATTGGGGCTGGAAAGGAGAGGGGATGGAGCACCATTAAATGTGTATAGGGGCAGAAGACACCAGCATATGAGGACTCCTGAGCAGAGCCACCACTCTAACCAAACCAAAGTGTTACCTCGCGCACCAGATCGACGCAAGGCGATAGAGCATGCCTAAAGATTTGAAACATGTGCTGGAATGCGGCAACATTGAAAGACGACCAATATAACGGACCTGCTCTGGGAGTGAGCAGATAGCAAAATACCCCAACATAGAGGAAAGCAATACGCCGCGCCAAGAATTGTGCGCGACGTCACGAGCATCTCATTTCTATGATGGGACTGGCGAGCAATGGGACCACAATCCCAATTGCATTATAGATGCAATGCAGTTTAGGAAGCAATAGCGCGTGCAGGGGGTCCTCCTCGCCCACCACGTGCAGGAGGGCCTCCTCGGGTAGACTTGGTGGCCTTGGGCTTGGTCACAGTGCTCCAGCCGTCATCCTCGACAGTTTCGGTTGTAGATCCTGCAGGCGCGGTAGGGGGAGCGCCGGATTTTCGTCTCCATGCTCCAGCTCCTTCAGCCTTCGGTGGGTCGCGAACAACCTCCTTTGGCTTCACCGCCTTGTCTTCAACGATCTCTCCGTTCGCAGGTGCATCCACACCTTCGGCTTCTTCATCTTCGGCTTCTTCGTCATCTGCCCCACGACGCAGAATCTCGTAGCTAGGAGCGGCAGGTTTCTCATCCGTATCCTTCTCCTTTGGTGCCTCCGCGGTCGGCGTCGGTGGAACTGATTCCCTGGCGGCTTTGTCTGCAGCGTCCTTTGCCCTCTTCTCCTCCCGTGCCTTGTCGTCTGCTTCTTTCTTCTGACGTATCGCCAGCTGTCTCTTTTCTTCGATCTCCTTTTCGCGGGCAGCAGTGTCTATAGGACGTGCAGCACCGAACGGGTTCGACTTGGACTCAGAGGCAGAAATTATGGGAGCCGGCCCAGCTTCCGAGACAGTTCGCTTTGTAAGATTTAGCTTTGGGCGTCCAGCAGGAGCGGCATGCTGTGGAGCAGGGGACGAGGGAACACTGGCGTCTGGAGTAGATGTAGGAGACTTGGCGACAGCGTCGGGGCGCATCTTGGTCCGCCACTGGTTGTCCAGCTCTGGGGCGGTTGGCTGTCTGTCGTACTGGGGCCTGTCTTGGAATTCGCGACGTGGAGGGCGAGATCCGTCCTGAGAACCACCTTCGGCAGGGGCTCCAGCTCGACCTTCACCCCAAGCTGCTGGGGACTGCTTTCGCTCCCGAGGACCATCGTAGGTTCGCACTCTGCCGCCGTCTCTTGACGGGGGTGCACCAGGAACAGGCGACAAGGGGCCTTTTCGCTCCCAATTGCCGAAGTCTCGGACTTTGCCGTCGCCCTCGAACGGAGGAGGGCGCCTTCGCTCTCCACGCTCGCTCCCGGCGTCAGAACCAGCAGGCTCGAAGTTTCGTCCGAATCCGCTGCCAGCACGATCCCCAAAGCCGCCGCCGCCGCCGCTGCGGTCTCCGAATCCCCCGCGTTCAGACACACGGCGTCCGGCACCTGGAAGATCAGGGAGAGGGCCCTTTCGAGTCCAGTCCGACATGTCCTTCTGGTCGGCACGGTCCTTGGCTGCGGTCGAGTTAGTGGGGTCTCTCGTGCTATTGGATGCCAGACTTACGTGGTTCGGCGACACTGACCCGGATATTTCTACCCTGGAACTGTGTGCCCGACAATTCGAGTGCCTTCTTCAAGCCATCGAGAGAGCCGAACTCGACGTAGCCAAAGCCTTTCGGCTTCATCTCCAGCTTGTCCTCGACGATGCGCACGTTGGTGACCTGGCACTCGCCGAAGAAGTCGCCGATGTCGCCCTCGGTGGCGTCGAAGGAAAGGTTGCCAAGATGGGCGGTATATGGGGGCTTGGTGGGGAGGGGAAGCGCATCGCGCGCGAATCCGCCGCCAGATGGGCCTGGCAGAGTCAGTCAGCGAGACAAGAAGCAGTAGAATGAGGGTCCACGAACCGAATCCACCGCTGGGACCGAATCCGCCAGCGGAGCTGAAAGCACGGCCTCCGCCTCCGTAGCCGGCGCCGCCGCCACCGGTTCCTAGGGGGACATTAGCACGTCGAGTGTCTGGGGCGCTCTCGCGACGCGCGGAGTCGTTGCGGGAATTTTACCTGTGCCTGCGAAAAAATTAGCTTCGGGGCGCAAGGTTGGGGGGTCGGAGAAACTCACCAACGGGCATGTCCTCCATTTCGTCGGCCCATGATCCGAGAGCTACAGCGGCGTCAGTCTTCGCGGCGGGGCGGCACAGGGCGGGGGAACGCACATTGGTCGCCCAGGAAGTCCCCCAGGGACATCTTCTGGGCATTCTTCTTGGGGGGAGCTGCGAGACGAACAATTAGCCCTCTGGTGCACGAGCGGGGGAGCGCGCACACGGCGCGGGGGGTGCGAAGACGCGGGCAGCCGTCTGCCTGGCGGCGTCCGCACGAAGGGCCTGCGTACCCATGATTGCGGGTCGCAGTCAACGCGCCGAGGAATCCGCGCGCTGGCCGAGTGAGTAGAGAGAGCGCGGAATCAACGCTCGGGGAGTCGAGCGGGTGCAGGTGTTTGTGGGAGGGTGCGGGGTGGGTGTGGTCAAACGTAACGTCGACCGAGCCTTGCAGTGGAAAAAGTGGCCGGCCGTGGAGCGATTTAGGTAGCCGTGGTGGCGCTTATGTCATCGCGTTGGCGGACGGCCCTCGGCCACCAGGTCTGCACACCACACGCCGCGCCCGACGCCGCGCCATACATCCTCCCTCCGCCCTCCGCTCGCTCTCGCCCATGAACGAGAGATGGTAGCACGGCCTGCGCCAGACCAGGTCACCCATCCCCTCCATGTGGCACGCCAGGCGGTGCTGATTGGGGGAGCCGCCGGTACGTCTCGCTGCCCTGTTTGTTGCTTCTCCGGTAGACCGGCTGCCCGTGTGCTCGTGGAATATCTCCAATTCCATCTCCTCGGCCTCCGCCTTCTCTCTCGGACTGGGTTGGTTCGCGGGAAGGACGAGAGCGCCCACTTGCATGTTGCCAAGGCGAATCACGTGCTGGTATCAATCCACATGCAACGGCAATCGCTCCAGCCTCCGAACACTGCCCAGCCATCTCTCTCCAGCAAACACCCACCCACCACAGGCCCTCACTAACGCCCCCCAGCCGTCCCCGGCACTGTCCTCGGCGCCTTCACCGGCACCCTCCGCACATCAACACCCGTCCTGTTCTCTCTCGTCTCGGGCGCACAATGGTTCGCCATCGGCACAACATTTTACACAATCCGGACCTCGCTGCTCAACCAAGACGGCCTGCTCAACTGGTGGCGCGTGACCCGGGGAGCGCCCCTCGCCCCTCGCACTGACCTCTCGCCCACCCTCTCCGACAAAGTCCGCGCAAGCAGCATCTCGGGCGCCATTTCTGGAGCCTCCCTGGGCCTAGTATTCAGAGGCCCCCGGAATGTGATCCCAGGCACCATCATGTTCACTCTGTTTGGATTTAGCGGCCAGTACGCGTATAACTTCCTCGACAAGCGCAATTCGGCCGAGGTCGCCAGGCAGGATGTCATGAGAGAAGAGGGGAAAGTGGAGGGAAATTGGTTGCAGAAGGTGGCCAAGAGTAAATGGAGTCCGATGAGTGTACTGTCTGATGAAGAGTATGAGAAGATGCTGAGTGAGAAGCTTCTTGGCGTAGAGGCGAGTATTGCGCTGGTCGATGAGAAGATCGAGACGTGGAGGGAGAAGCAGAGGGAGATGGAGAAGGAGAAGCATAGGGAAGAGATGAGTGGGACATCTGAATCTGCCTGAAAGCAGGAAGCTCAGTGTCACATTGCCGTACCCTACGGGCTTTTCGTCCGTCCCGCTGTATATAAAACCTCTTTATATAATTGTCCGGCGTATATTCACACATGTGGTGACATCTGGATGCAGAACATGATGTAACATAAAATCACCTCAAATGGTTCATTTATTCAATGACCGAGCAACGAAAATACTTCTAAGGTGAGATTGAATAATAAACACAGCTCGACACCATGCGTACCAGTGTATATGCAGTGTAAGGATTATGGTTCTCACACTGTGTATTCAGCACATGCACAACTTCTCCCTATAGGTCTATCTACCCTCCAATCGCATTCCCTCTACTTACTTTCCTTTGTCCGTTTCAAAACCATACAAGAGTCACAATGCCAGTGGTTATGACAGTAACTGCAAGCAGGATCAAGGTAGTAACTGTTCTCCCCATTGCAACTGCAACAGTACCAACAGTACCCAAAGTCGTCGGTGGCGAGGAGGCGGTCGCCAGGCACTCCAGTCTCTGGTGTCCTACGGTCCAGTGAGGTATTTACACTATTTTCGGCAGCAGGAGCCCTAAAGACCGGGAGGCAAACGGTTTTGGCGCGAAGGACCTTCCGGATATCCCGGAACGCTACATCCATTGGGCGAAAATACGTCGTCTTGCTGTCGTAATCCGAGGCCACAATATAGCCGCAAACACGACTTTCGTCATCGACCACCCACGCCCCTGCGTCACCCTCCCGTGCTGGAGAAACATTAGGAATCATCCAAGACATCGAGCAATGCAAAACTCACCACAATTCCCTTGGACGATCTTTTTAAGATCCCAGAACGGTATCACCCCGGGAGGGCCCATACCACGGATCTTACTTTTGCTATCTTGAATGACGCCCGATTGAAGTCCTGACGTGCGACCAAACCAATGTACTTTCCGCCCTCCGAGATCAGAACTGTCTGCTACCTCGGTCGGGTACTCGTGCTGATTCTTTTCATGCAAATCCGCATAGTCGTGGTGAAGTGGTAGCTCCGGAGCAAACGCCTTTTTCTTGCAAAATTTCTTTCCACCTTGAATGATATTATATGCCTGTAAGCGCTCTGGACTTATTTTGATCAGTGCCCAGTCCATCTGATTGGCAATTTCACCGTTGAGGTTCCAGCTTGTGGATGACGTGTGAATGTGGCCGAGCGTGTAGGTATTGATGTAGTAGTCATCCTTGCGATCCGGAATCGGATCGAACCCATCAAGCAAATCGTTGACTGAAGGCTGAGTAACGGGTATCCCGTGCTCTATACCGAGTTGGTTTCCGCGTATGTCACGATCGAGTTTGTAGTCAAAGCCAGAATCTGACAGTCCAGCACGATTCCAGCTTGCCCATTGCTCAACTACGCCGTCACCTTCGTATGTTTCCTCTACTAACCCCTCCTCGCTTTTATTCGGGTCATCAAGCAAGTGAACAACGGTCATACCGTACGGTTCGCTGTCAACTAAGATTATACCTCCAAGGCTGCATGGAGGTAGATGCTTGCCGTCTCGATATGCACCAATCGAAGCACCACACATTGGCTTCTCGTAAAAATGGAAATCTACTGTTTGCGCATCGTTTTTGTCCGAGGGGCCTATGTCTGACTGGATGCTAGATGGACGCTGTTCTTGGCGGCCATTCATGGCCTCTCGCGCCTCTCGGAACTTTGGAACGATGTTGTCCCATGAAGTATCCGCATTGTTTTCGAAGTCTCCCGGTAAATCTGGTGGGCTTTCTTCATTTACCAGAGAGGCTCCTGGTTCGCCTGCTCGCAAGGTCGGTTCTAAACCAGTACTATCTTCAAAGCTTGATACTTCCACCAAATGCTCTGACTGCTCACTAGTGACGGCTGAACCTGTCGAAGCGCCGAAGCTTCGACGGGCTATGTCCGATTGCACCTCTTCTACGTTCACATCTAGCATGTAATCGGTTTGTGGTATTGCAAACAAAGAGAGCTGTTCCAAGTGTCGCGAGAGGTGCAATTTAAGGCTTGTTGAATGCTTTCCACACAAAGAACAATTCCCGGACTGTGAACGCGAAGGGCGTTGGAAACTTCGCATTAGTGTGTGACTCTGCTCAACACCAAGCGTATTTTGGTGGATTCTCTCCATATGTTGAAGAAAGTCAGGGAGCTCACTAAACGACTTATGAGTCTCGTGATTACAAAACCACTCATACCGGTGAGATTGCTCGTGGCGAAACCAGTCTTCTCGGCCTTCAAACACGTACTCGTGCAATTCGCATTCTGAAAATGTGCAGACGAAAGGCTGGAGATCACTCAAGACATGCTTTCTGTGAACATTTGTTAACGACCTAAGCACAGACCGGAGTAGGGCTTACTTACTTCCACCGTCGATCCGAAGTTATGAACTGAGCAGTTGAACAATACGGACAGATGAATTGCTCAAGAGCCTCGCCGTTTTCTCCTCTTGGGCGCCTCGGGATCTTCATTGGCGTGTCTTGAGAGTTCTGTTCAGAATATACAGAAGATCTTGATTCGGACGAAGAAGGCGTGAGGAGATTTGTGGATTGCCTCAAGTCTAGGATAGGGCCATATGGTTTCAAAGTGGTAGCCTTGGTGTCGTACGTTCCATAACTTGGAACCTCAAAGCTAAGAGCTATCTCGTTCCCTCCATCTCCATCACTAGTATGAACCCCAAATGCACGTTGCACTGTTATGCCTTTCAAGGTTTCCGATGCTTTAGGTCCTCCTAGCTTTCCTTGAAGAGCATCCGTGCGAATCTTGCGGTAGCGAATGAGTTGTCGTCGTCTGGAAATCATTTTTCCTAGGCGTGTCGCAAGGCTTTGGTTAATGGTGGGAAATTTATTCCTCACATGCATACTGTCAAATTCTTGGTATAATGAGGCTTCAGATACGGCCCGTTCTTTCACTCGATCCAAGGGTACCGGCCGTCGTAATGGAAGTCTCCAAAGACACTTGACGATGTGACTAACAGACTCGAATATCGGTAGCAGGCTTTGGGAAGTTTCTGGGGCACCAGGATTAACGACAACGTCGACTTCTGGCGAGGCGGATGTCAAGTATTCTTGTGCTGTCGGCGATCGATCTCCTTCCGAGTCAGAGGACATCTCCCAAGGAGAATCTTCCTCTCTTGATTGATCCATCTCAAGAACTTCCGAATGAGATGATGCTATATCGGCCTCCGCTATTCGATTGTCTGCTGTCAAAGATAAAGCTTTTTCAAGAACGACTCGTAAGTCTTTCAACAGTTTCAAGACCTGCACTCTGAAGAAAGAAGCTTCTCTGAGTCTGTAGTCCAAGGACTTCTTATATTGCTGGCCGCAATTCATAGCACCTAGGTTCCCAGCCCATAAATTGTAGTTGTCGAAGGCGTCTTCAAACCCCAATATTCCAGGCAGTCGGGCTGTATCGGCTCGCTCGCTTGTTTTTAGGGCATTGGCCAGAGCGAGGAAACCATCGATGCAACCAAAGTGCGCTTGGGAAATAGAAGAATCCATCTCGCACTGCTCCGAGATGACCAATCTCTGGTAAAGTCTGGTTGGGGTTAGGCACACTAAACAAGACCCCGGCAACGAAGCATCGGCTTGAAACCGGGGAATATTATAGCAGCATTCAGAGAAAATAAACCCAAAGAGACAATGTGAATGATGGATGATGATCGTTGAATAGAGGACGAAGGATGGGAAGTTCGTATGCAGTTCTTTCCATCGCACCCCCACCAGCTTACGATATGCACAGACCACATTAGCTGATTGAAAACCTGCCCACCTCACCCAGCCTCATTCTTCCACAATCCGTCATGTCGGGTTTCGAGGTGGCTGGAGTCGTACTTGGGACCTTGCCTCTCCTAATAAGTGCCCTAGAACACTATTCAGATGGGGTATGTATCACATTTCGATATCATCAGCTAACGGACACTCGCAAGGCTGACGGTAAAGAATCACGTCCTTCATTTTCTTTGGTTTTTTGGGGGGGAGATTTCTACTTCCAAATTGTGATGTTTTAGTCTACTAAAAAGGAAACAGATCTCTACAATCAAAGGCATGCACAAATATGAAGGCGTTTTTGAACATCTTCATGCATCTTTAGTCACAAGCCTCGCCATATACAGAAACGCCTGCGAAGAACTTCTGAGCCCGCTTGCTCTTCCCGACTCACAGCTATATGATTTACTTGAGAAGATCGACGACCATTGTTGGACAGACCCTACCCTCAATGCCAGCGTTCGAAATCGACTTGGGACCAACTACTTGCCGTTCCAGTCATCTGTAAAACAACTCAATAAGAGAATAAAGTTATTAGGTCGCAAACTTAAGCTCGAAAAGGACTTCCGGGTGAGTCATTCTACTTCTGAGTTGTTTGTCCATCTAATTGTTACGAGGCACCATGGGTTTCCCAAACTGGCGTTGTCGATGAGCAAACACGAGACCGCTTTTTCAAGAACCCTATCAACCGTATCAAGGGAGGCTTCAACTCTGAGAAATATAAACAGCAGCTCTCATCTTTAGACGAAGATATCAACCGTATAGTCACCCTAACGTCAGGAGCCATTGCACTTGAGCCTTTGCGTTTAGAGCGAAAGCGAAAGGCAGACACTGCTTATTGGATACAATTTCGTCAGAATGCCGAACGATTATATGAAGCACTTGATTCCCGGTGGTCCTCTTCATGTGCTTGTCAGCGTACACATCAAGCAAATTTGCGTCTCGAAATGCGGAGTGGGCTTGAACCAGATCACTCGCCCACCTTCAAAGTTCTATTCTCGTTTGAAACAAATATTCCAGTGGCAGCATTACCTTTTAATTGGCGGGCAGCGGAGATAAGACAAACAGACACAGTCAGTTCAGTGTGAGTGGGTTCTTTTTGCCTTTCATCGCCTAATCCATATCGTCACCTTCACGGATCGTCAAGCAAGTTTAGACAGAGGGCAAAAGAATACGTTTGGATTTACTGGGTACTGCTGTATCTTCAAGTCAACTCTTTGCTCTAGATCCACGACGTTTTGGATTAGAGGATAATATCCCTCCCTTCGGGGATTCGGATCTCTTCATACTTTTGCTTCTGACTAAGAATGATTATCTTATTCAAGGGCTTTGGTTACATATACCGATCGGTTGACTGAATTATATCCTAGATTAAGAAAACCACGATCCGGACCCGTTATTCCTAGGATTCATATTCAGCCTGCCTTAATCAAAGCTGAAAGTCATTGGAACCATTGCCTTCCATCAGCGTCAAAAATAACTAATCTTTGTCATGCTTTAGTATCGGCCAGAGCAAATTCACATAGCACATGCTGTATAGGTGTCCTAGATGATGCTGCATTCCAACACCATATCCACTCTATACAGCTTCCCGTCCCAAAAACAGCGAGCATCACCCTCCGAGACATCCTTCTGAATCACACGCCAACTGGATTCCATGTAAAAGAAAAGTAAGGTTTTCTGTTTTACTTTGTGATCTCTTCTCTTAGACAGGAAGGCGTTAGGGGTCAGGAGCGACGCAGATTGTTCTGCATCATGAATCGGCTGCTGTGAGCTGCAACTATCGGCTACGATGATTAGTCTATGCACCTGATCTCTAACTTATATCAGATGCAGTCTGGCGTTTACACTCGCTTCTGCGGTCCTCCACCTCCACGACACTCCCTGGCTGGAAGAGTCCTGGAGCATGAACGACATCCACATCATGGGCCGCAAGTCCATTCTCTCCGACCAGCCCTACCTCTCAAAGAACTTCTCCCCCTCCTCCAGCACCACGACCTCACCACCTACGATGCAAAGACTACGCATCATCAAGAATAGTATCATTTTCGCGCTCGGCGTCGCGTTACTCGAGATTTCTTACGGAAATTCGCTCTCAACATTCGAAACACCCGAAGATCTTGACCAGGGAAAGAGAACGGTATGGACCGACTCTTCCATAGCGTACCGCCTGACAGAAGGGTTGTATATGCGGGAACTCCCTAATTTCGCGGATGCTGCGCGTAGGTGCATTCACTGCAACTTCGACAGTTCGGTGTACGATCTAAACAACGACGATTTCCGAGAGAGATTCTACCAGGGCGTCATTGTTCCCTTGCAGAAGGACTATGACTATGCGATGGGTAGTCGGGGAAAGCCATAATAAGTAGCTCCATAAAAGGCTTCTAAGAAGGCCCTTCAAGTTTCATTTAATTCTAGGAAGAACTTTGCGTAATGCGGCGTGCGGCGTGGCAGCAACACCAAGATGAAGCATCCCAGCATGAAGGCACCTATAAGACAAATGTAGTACCTGAATAGTGAGACAGCTGGGCCGAGGAACGGAACATTAAGACAGTTCGCTTGCTAGGCCATCAGAGCCTGAGGTCTGCGTCCGTGATTGGCTGCCACGACTGTCCTCGCGTGGTGCAGTGCAGAGGAAACGTTTTGATAGCGCCTTCGCGGCGTGCTTTGGTCGTCATCCCGTTGCCATGTGCTGCTTGTGCAGAACTCTATTCCACCACGCGACTGGACATGCATTCCAACTTCATGACCATGCTGGTTCACGACCAGGCTGGCAAGACGCGGAATCCTTGCAGTTCCAAAAGTCCAGCTCCTGCCCCATGCCATGCCGATGCAAATCACCCGTCTTGTGCAGATCTTCACAATTCAGACCGCCTCTTCCAAGATGTATACCTCCATGCCGAGCTCCCGCGAGCAAGATGGACGTGCAGACGCGAGGCTCGAAATGTGTATCGACGGCGAATAGGAGGACCAGACAATATTTGGTTGGGACAGCAGAAGTGGCCAACTCGTCATAGTTGGCTGAGATGTGGTGTTACCATCCATGACATAATGGTTGCGAGCGCCACATGCGCTAAGGGTATTGGCAGCGGAGTCGTGGCTTTCCGTTGCACACAGCTTGCTTGTTGTTTCGAGATTTTAAAATGAGATGTCGTCGGTGCACCAGGCGGAAGTCGTGGTGGCACCGGGGAGAGCGAGGCCCAGATGCGTGCCGCAGATACACGGACATGGATGAAATTTGTGCTCGCCGTGGTGCCGTGGTGGTGTGGCGGAATGGCATTCTGGCGGCGGGCATGGGAATTTGTGAATACGCGATGACGCAGCTTCGTCTACGCCCATCCCGGCTGGCGATCCGAGACGTCAAGACAGCGAGGCCGCCGTCATCCAGGACCAGGGGGTGCCTCTTTTCAGCATGCTGTGGCTCAATTGGGATCTAGTCGTGCAGAAGTGGGAGCAGGAGGCGTGTGCAGCGGGAAATTGGGCAGACGGACGGCCACGACGCGCTCTGCACCAGCACACGGCCTGGATCGAGGATCGAAAGCTCTGGCTGGCAATCGCTGCCGGCCCAGGCCTCGCTTGTGTGGAGAAGTCGAGCCAGCGCTGCCCGGCACGGCCGTGTTTCGTGGTTGAATTCATATTTATGACGTCGTGTGTTGTACCAAACCTGCATCCAGTCGGCGCGTGCCACAGCAACGACGACCCTCGCAACCAAATAAAGGCACCGCGCCCAACCTGCATTCCCTTCACACCATCTCCACGACACCACTCCCATCTCCAATTCAAACTCACCCTCCATCCCCACTCCATCCCCACACACCCACATTTGTTTCCAGTCTTGTCTGTGCTTATTTGATACCCACCACATATACCCCGAAGACATCTCTTCACCATGTCTTCAAAGGCAGTAAATCGCCCCGTGGATCTAAAGCAGAAGGAGACGGACGTCAACAACAAGCTACAGCTCTATGGCATCTACTCAGGCATGTCCCCCTCCATTCCATGTCGCTGCAAGCAAAGACTAACATATCGTCCACAGCCTTCGCCAACGGCAAGGTCCCGTCCAACAAGCAGATCGATGTAGCACTCAATTCGGCGCTGGTATCGAGTCCCCTCTCGTCGCCCTCCAAGAAGCTCTCGCCCGACGGCCAGAAGCTTGTCGCCGACCTCAAGGACGTAATCGAGCAGGCAAAGGTCCTCCTCCTCACCAAGAATGAGGGCAACCTCCTCCAAGACTTCATCTTCCAGACACAGCAAATCAGCGGCGGCAATGCGCAGGTGCCCGGCGCGCCAGTCGACAAGGACACGGCGAAGCAGCACGGCAACGAGGCCCTGGAAGGTCTGCGAACGCTCGGCACGCTCCTGATCTCCAACGGCCAGTTCCGAAAGCTTCTCTCCGACGCCACCATCCTCCTGCGTGACATCGCCGGCGATGCTGCTGCTAACACCGCGAACCGCGTCAAGCCCTCAGAGGACCAGTTGTCCCAGATTGACCGCCCTGCAGACGACAACACGTGGCACGAGGTTCCGGACATGTCCAAGGGAAATCTCCAGTCTCAGCTGAAGAACAAGGTTCCATTCAGCAAGAAGGATGCCGAGAAGGCTGCTGGCGACGTCAACCAGGCAGCTCACCCCGATGGATCGCGCGACCCCGTCGATACTGCCAACCTCGCACAGCGGGAGCAACAGACTGGCGCTGCGCAGGGCCTCAACGGACAGGCTGCCCTTGGCCAGACTAAGCAGATCGTCTCCGAGAACATCCCAGAAGAGGACAAGGACCGCGTCCGTGAACAGCGCGAACGCGCTCAGAACTACCTCAAGGGCAAGATGCCCGAGGAGCGCCGAGAGCAAACCATCTGGCGCCTGAAGAAGATGGTCGTTGAGATCCAGGGGCACCAGGACTACCAGCGTGCCATCGAGACTCTCCTTCGATTGGCAGAGCAGTATGCGGGACACGGCAAGAACTTGGCCGCCCAAGGCAAGGGATCCGTGCAAGGTGCGCATGAAGACGATGCTCTCCAGCTGGCGGAAGCTGACTTGAAGGTTCGTATATAATTAGGCTTGACAGCGGAGAATCCAACTTTGCTAACCAACATCAAGACCCTCTTGGAGCGATTCGCCAATAGTACCTCGTTCGATGATCTCGTCGACTCCATCAACCAGATCTATAGGGACGCTGACCAAGACCCGCAACTCAAGAACTGGTTCAAGCATGTAGATGCCTTTGTGCGCAAGTGCCTGCAACAGCAGGGATTCATCATGGAGGATGCTTCCAATGCGGAGTGGAACGATGTCTACGATGAGGGGCGTGAGCTCCTCCGTGGTCGTTACCGAGGCCACACCGACCGTATCGCCGATGAATTCAAATTCCTTGGACAACAATTCGATGCCGAGTAAGTTATATTGTATCTGTATCGCCGACGTGCGCTGACACTCTTGACCTAGCCCTCAGAACAAGGCTTTCGCCAACTCGATCACCAAGCTCTTCAATGATCTTGGTCATGATGCGGAGGGCAACGCTGAGTTCAAGCCGCACCTGCTCAAGGACCTGCAGGATGTGATTATCCCCGGCATCTTCGAGAATGTTAGGTACATCCCGATCCCGCGTATCGAGTACAGCGACCCTATGATCGATGCCGTTGTAGAGAACCTCGTCATCGAGGGCGATAACCTAGCACCAAATGTCATGGAGCTTGGCTCGGATAACTACTGGCGATGGGGACGCAAGCAGATTCAGAGCAAGAACAAGAACAAGATCATGCTCTCTGTATCTGGGGTGCAGATGGTAAGCTATACACGCTGTTCTCTCCTTTCATTCTCGCTGACTAACTGTTTGCAGGACCTTCGTGATGTCTCGTACTATGTCAAGCGCAAGCAAGGCTTCCCTTCCATCACCGACAAGGGTGTGATGGATGTGTTCATGGGAGGAACCGGCTTCAGCTTCAAGGTAGAGATGGAAACCGCCGACAAGGATGACAAGATTCATTACTTCAAGATCAACAAGGTCACCACCGACATCAAGAACCTTCAGATCAAGATCAAGAAGAGCAACCACAAGCTGCTCTTTGGCCTCTTCAAGCCCCTTCTTCTAAAGGTCATGCGTCCCGTCATTCAGAAAGTCTTGGAGAAGCAGATCAAGGATTCCGTTAACCAGCTCGACGCCATCATTTTTGACATCAAGTCGGAAGCAGATAAAGCTGCCGAATCCGCGAAGCGCAACCCCGACCCGGAGAATCTCCAAAACATCTACCAGCGCTACGCCACGTCTGCCAACAAGCGCATCATGCAAGGCAAGCAGAAGAAGGCCGAGCTTGAAGAGCGTGCCAAGGACACGCACGTCAACGTTGCAGTCACTCAGCACGATTCGATGTTCAAGAACATCTCCCTCCCTGGAGGCATCAGCACTAAGGCGACTGAGTACAAGGACCTTGCCGCTAAGGGCGACAAGTGGGAAAGCCCTGTTTTCTCCATCGGTTCCGCCAAGGAGACTTCCACCCTTCCCAAGATTGCTGCTGTCACCCGCAAGCCGCACTCTACAGCCTCGCCGAGTGCTATCGGTGGCAACGGACAAGCCTCCGCCTTCGGCGCCGGTAGCTACGGGCAGCCCAACGTTGGCAATGGTGGTTACGGGCAGCCGGCTGGAACTGGCAACGCGTTCGCTGGTCAAGTTGACAATGCCTTCAACGGACAGGCCAACGGCAATGTCCCTACCGAGGGCTATAACACTACTCTCGGCAAGCAGAACCCTGTCCTCCAAGGCAACATCTAAAAGTCTCCTTTCCAGTCGCAACTTTCTTTCTAAAGGCATTTGCCTTCTTCAGGATGTGAGGAGTATATTGACGGACGATTCACGATTTCCTTTCTTGGTTCCGCTTTAATGGATGATACCACAGGTCGCGCAGGATGCAGAGAATACGAGTAAAACGGGGTTCATTTGTTTACAGGCTTTCGATATCCAAAACGGCGGATACTTTGAGCCCGTAATGCGGAAGACGAGGGCGGATGGTTAATTAGTTTTATCACAGTAATTCCGACAGCTGCTTTAATGAGTACACTGGAGATCAATTGCTATCTTGCTTTTTCAAAATACGTGATGTGTTGTATTGTGTGAAGGGCAAGTTTGATACCGAACCAATGGTGTTGCACGGATATTGCTGATGTCATTGAAATGTATACCCTTGCTTCGTGTGTCTTAATTATAGGGATTTAAAGTGTAATGATTATACGTGCGACTACTTTTAAAATCAAGGAGTCTCGAGTGTCTGTGTGTCCCCACATGTTGCTTCATCGAGTTTAGCGGTATGTCAGGGATGAATATTCCAAGCTTCATTTTTCTCGCTTGCCAACCACAACACACCTCACCTCACCTCACGCTTCGCCTTGGAACATTCCACACCCCCTTCATACATCCCTCCTTACAAGCCCTTCCTTCCCATCTCCCGTACCATCAGAACTCAGAAATTCCTATGCCCGGGTTCGAATTCCCGAGCTTCCCTATATACAGATGCATTGGAGATAGAAGGAAGGGACACGCATCGAGCGTAGATATCGTAGTGGATGTAAAGTCGATGGATGCAGGATGAAGATGGGGAGGCATTTTGATTGTAAGTTTGGTTTGCGCCAAGTAAGGGTAGGAGATGAGGTTTTCGAACACAGATAATACGTGTGATGTGTTTGTATATACGGCACGCTGTCGACGGATACGGCCACGTACCGACTCACGTGTGCCTCAAGAATAAGATCGTCGAGGTATGGAATTGTATCACTGGGTGTATGTAGACAAGGGTTAGAGTCTCTCTCTGTGTCTCTCTCTTACGAACCTTGTCTATTCTTGGGTTGTGTCTCCTTCCAAGGTCATCAACCCCCTTCTCTATACCCTTTGGTCTTTACTTTTGAGGCGGATTGTGTTTCGGACCTGGGAATTGTACCTCTGAGATGTTTTGTTTCCTTCGCCCGTCGTTCGTTCGATTGCTTCTTCCTATCTCTCCTCTCTCTCGCCGCTTCCCCCATCCTCCAATTCTTAATTCCTTCTTTATACTCCCCAAGCTACAGAACCCCACCCCCGTCACAACAATATGCTTTAGTCTGTGTTGCTATCCCTCCTTTTTCCCGCCTCCCTCTATTCTTCTCTTCAACAAAGCTGATGTCTTTGTGTAGTTAAGATAGACCCCCATTAGCAACCCACGATGTCGACGGTCCGAGAGCTCATTGTCCATCCCTCGACATTTCTTCCTACTCCCGGTCTAGGGATCATACCAATATTCTCGTCACTCCATTGTCTCAACAGTTGTGCCCCCTCGTGTAGATGGTATTATGATATGTTCCTAGTTTCTATCCTCGCTGAAACGATGGCGTGTATACTATGTTTGCAAAAGATATAGGTCGACGGTCTTGCCATTAGTAGAATAGCTTGTGAGGTAGGTTATGTTGTTTGTTTAAAGAGAAAATGCGACAGCATTCCCTGCTGGCTGTCTCGTGCAAGTCGTACGAACATTAAGAGCGTAGTACATCGTCAGGCAGCGCGCAAGAGACAGGACGAGGACAATCTATTCAATCTCGTTCGTGTATACAGAAAAGAAACAGGAGCCTTGATTGCAGTCAGCATAAGAAGGCAGAAGGATTCTCCAGAAGGAAGAAGGGAATGTGGAATCTATGCACGCTGACTAGCGCAGCGGTGCATCGAGAGAGGGGCGATGTAAGGCGCTATCTACGCAGTCAAGGCGTACTATGCGATATTGTGGTGTATCTGAAGGTGTTGCGAAGAGCGCTGCATGCCAGGCTAGATGTTGCGATGGCCCAGGAGGACTGCGGGCGCTGCGAGGCAGGCAAGAGATATATCGAGCGCGCAGAATAAGTCGAGGTAGAAGAGAGTTATGCAAGCTGTGGGGCAGTCCTCCAGAAAAGCTCCAAGGTACTTACTTGACCGCCTCTTTGAGAGGCCTCTCTGGCCTGCGCTCGGCGCCGGCCTCCGACAACTCCCGCGCCCACAACAAAAAGCTCTCTCACCCCCACAATTGTTTATTGCTGTATATAAGCGTATTAAATCCACAAATACTTCACCAAACACCTTAGCAGAGTGCGAGAGGAATCCCTTGAGTAGTCGAGCGGTTTAGCGGCAGCCTGGCTTACGTTAAACGTCTGTACTTCTTACTCAGTAAGAGATCGCCAGACCAATCTTTCCTAGGG
>MU002315.1:0-21771 GCA_010093585.1 Melanomma pulvis-pyrius CBS 109.77
TGTATGTCGGTATGTCGGTATGTGGTGGTAGATTGGCAAGAGGAGAATAGTGTTGTAGTGTAGTGTAGTATTTGCAGCGCTCTACCTACTGGAAGGACAGCAGTATGTAACTAAAATATGTTTGTTGGTGTGCTGTGAGATTTGCTAGACTGGGAAGAGGAGGCGGATTGGCTATGTGTTTGTGATTGTAATTGTATCTGTATATTGGAAGGGGAATGAAGGAGGAAGGGAGGGGAGCCGCTGCAAGTACTCCTTTTATACCAATGTGTGACTCGGGGACCTGCGTGCGTGCGTACATGAGTGGGAATACGATGGGCGTTGTTGACTACGACCGAGTGCGGATATGACTGTGAGGAGCAATGACAATACATATATATATAGTGGCGTAGATGAGACAGGGAGTTGTGCGAGTTCGGCCGTAGGAACGATGGGGGTGATGGAGAGCGGCAGATGGGGAGAAGTAGTTCCAGTCCACGCTCCAGGCGAAGGAAAAGATGGGAGCGAGGACGTAGTTTCCTTATGGTAGTGTAGTGCTTAGAGCGAGAGTGCAATCCCGCGCCTTGAGCAGAGACCGACACTGACGAGAAAGAAGAACCCGCAGTTCCGAAGACGAATCCAGAGCGCCCGAGTACAGGGGGCACTGGCTATCAGACGGTGACCACGCAATGCTAATGAGTACAGAGACACCGCCAACGGCCTGCGCACAGAAGCCAGCGAGGGACATTTGTCATGGAGGAAAGACACGACAACGGAAAGGCAGGTAGAGCAGCGACAACAGCACAATCTTTGAATTTCTATGCCACACACACACACACACACACACACGTATATACACATCGCGTACACACTATTAATTATCCCTTGCGCTCATCTATAAGCGTCCATATCCATGTGTATGCCAGCCAACATACACGCTCATCACATATCAACAACCCCCCAGCGCGCAAAAGTGCAGGAGGAGGAGTCCAAGCCAACCAAACGAAGGGGGTGGGGTATAAACATCAGCAAGGCCCTAAAAAGCCGCCCCGACGAGACGAGCCCGAGCTGTGTCGCGTCCATATATGTACATGAGAGCACAAGACAAACAAGAACAACAACAACACAAGAAAGTTGAGCACACCAGCCAACCAGCCAACCAACCAACCAACCACATCGTGATATACATTCCAGGAGGAACCGAGAGATTAAAATCGTGCTAATGAATGGAAAGGTGGATTATCTCCGGGGTATAGAATGAAGAAGTAGGTAAAGTTGGGAAGAAAAAGCAGATGCCGGAAGACTAGCCGGACTAACACGCAACGTAAACGTAAACGCAACGCAACGCAACGCAATGCATGAATGACGTGAAGAACAAAGAAAACGGTTCGTGTGACAAAAGACGCAAAAATGCCCGCGGAAAATGCTAAAGCAACTAAACGACAAGTAAAAAGAAAGTAGACGGGCGGGCTCAAAAGACAGACCATACGAATACACGCAGTAGAAGAGAATAATAACCCCCCTCATGTCATCATCATGAGTCTCGTCGTCCGCTTCTGCAGATTCCGAGGCTTCTGGCCTCCGGGCCCGAGAAACGTGTTTTGCTGTGCGGCGTGGAACGCATGTCTATCGCAGAAGACCCTGCCTCCCACCTCGTAGTAATCATCGCGGAGCACGATGCGGCACGTGGAGCAGGTGAAGCATCTCGGGTGGAACTTCTGGCGCCTGTCGGTCTCGAGATACTGGCCTTCGATGCCGCGATTGCAGCGCTTGCACATGGATCCGTTCAGCTCGTGGTAGTGCTGCTCGCAGTACGGCGAGTTGTCGAAGACGTAGAATTCCGCGCTGGGAAAGGGATCCTGGCACGTGCGGCACACGAAACATTCCTTGTGATAGCGGCCCGTCAGGCGGCCCGAGGAGTCTTTGACGGATTTGCCAGTAATGGTTTCTGAGCAGCCTCGGCATCGGCCCCTGTTTGCTGTGGTCGGGCGCCTATTTACTGGTCGACGCGATTCCGGTTCCGGTGTGCGTTTCACAGGGCTCCGAAGTAAATTCAACGCAGGGTCCATGTTTGGAACCTGTAACTCACGTGGTCGAATTTGGTTGCTGAGACCGAACTGGATAGCGGGATCCATGGGCGATTCTGGGGGGTTGGGGAATGCCATCGGGGGTGGTTGCCTTGAAGGGCTCGGCGCCCGTGCCTTGTTAAAACCACTGGGCTTTTTGCGAGTCTCCGTCTGTTGCGGAGGTTGATAGGCTATGAAGGTTTCTGGGCTTGCGACCCTAGGAACTGGCTCGTCGAAGAACTCCCGGCCGACTTTGGAGGGATGTCGCGAGTGTCCCGAAGCCTCCGATCCAGGTGGACTGGATCGTGAACTCGCCGCACTTCTGAAGCCAGAGCTCACCGAGTCATCAGAATACCCTGAATCTGAAGGTGTATGGATGGGATTTCCATAACTTGGTCGATATGCTAATGGCAGCGGTGGCTCATTTGAACGAACAGACGACTTGGAACCAGCTCGAGTAGCACTGCGTGCAGGTGACAAGCTTGCGGAACGCGGGGCAGAAGAGGTAGGGTCCATATCAGTAGGTAGCCTAGACGGGCTCTTCGATCCCAAAGTTCTCGGCGGAGACGCAGTAACATCTCTACGTTCCTGGCGTACTGGAGGCGTCCTCGATCGTTCCTGTGGTGAGGAGGACATGGTCTCTTTCTGCAAGCGCTGGAGAAACGCGTCGATGCCCTCGGATTGTGTTGGCATGTCTTCTTTTGGCGGTGGAAGCGGAGGAGGCGGTAATGCTCCCAGCCCTGTCTTTCCCGCTTTCGGATTCAAAGGTAGACCTGCGTTCCCGTTCGAAAATGTCGAGTTTCGCGATGTAGTGGATGCCAGTGAAGTCCTCTGATTGAACCCCATTCCATTGCTCCGTATGCTGCCCTGAGTGCCACTTCTCTTGTGTCCAAATCCTGCATCGCTCGGCGCACGGGTACCCCGTCCATCAGACGTGCTTGGCCTGCTGTCGAACGGCCCAGGAGCGATGGTATTCATTCTTTTCAAAACACTCGATCCACCGTCTGTACGAGGGCTGACTGGCGCAAATAGAGGACTCGGCTCCACATATTCATGTTTGTAGGGCGACTGCAACCTATCCCTTGGCAATGACTTGGCGCTCGTTGTTGTTGCGCTACGTGCAGTAGGAAATCGAGGAAAAGGAGAGTCCAGGTTGGATGAGTATTGAGGCGAGGAAGCCATAGATTGAGGCACGGGGCTTGTCGCGCTCCTGTTCATGGAAAAGGGCGCTCTTCCATTCCCGCTCGACAGTGAAGAGTAGCTTTTCGCGTCACTGTAGTTGCTCATGGCTGACATGGGTGATAGGGTAGTTTGAGTAAAAGGTTTGTCTGCAACACTTAGTGGATGGTTATCACGAGCGCGAGTGGTGGGATGCTCACTGGCAGCTGATGAATCAATCCTTGGAGGTGGTTGTGTGCGACTATATCGCTGTTGGCCCTCTGACCTTTTGTTGAACGATGCTCCCCCAAAGGTGGACGCACGATCCAGCGTGGGTGGGAGTGGGCCAGCGTCATCTAGCGTAGCACTATTAGACAGGAGTCCTTTTGAGTGAGGATATGCGGTCGAGTACTCACTGGAAGATGTAGCACAGACGTGATCGGCCAATTGCAAGATCTCAATGTCCACGGCGCAATTGGAGCATTTGATGGTGGGCAGCAAGCTCATCCTGTCGGTGTCGGCCATGGTTGCGCTCTCCCAGATGGGGTTCTACCACTCAATGGTATTCGTCGTCGACGTCTCCGGCTGCGAGTGGCTTTCACGTCCAGCGGTTTGGGGCAGGGAGTTGTTTTGACGTCGGTGGCATGAAGGTGAGGTTGGGGTTTGAGGAGGCGGCACTTCAGATGGCTGATATGGCTGCCGAGAGCAATCCCTGAATGACCAAGAGCCGACGGATGTTCGCTGTCGGCGCAGGCTGCTGGATCGGGGCGGATGATACGGAAATGAATCTGAAATTGGGATCTGAGGTCAAGATGGCGGCGGGAGAAAGCTGGCGGCTCGGAGCACCGTCACAAGATGTTCAGCAGGCAAGTCCCGGTTTGAGAGGCGGGTTTAGCCACACGTGCGATACCTCTGCCGTCGGGATATGAGGGCAGTAATGAAATGCAATATGGCGAGAGATTGAGAGAGAGCAGCCAAAGACTGGCGCGGATGAAGAGGAGAGACGAGGTCGCAATCAAAAACAGCTCCAGCAGCAGCCAAAGACGAGCTGCCGTTCGAGAATGTCTCTGCCCCTGCACGTCACCCGCACTTGTCCCTGACGGTGGCGTTGCGCGCTGGCTGGGCGACGGCACTGATACGACGGACACTTGATGGAGCACGCACGGAGCAGCAGCTTGCAGGGAGCCAGTGGTAGCACAGAAGGCCGTGAAGGGGTGATGAAACGACGCATCCGCCGGACTGTCTCGCCGCGGTCACAAGCGCCAGCAGCGACGGTGGCAAGCTGGAGGCTGAGACGGAGCGCCGTGTGAGCTGCGGATGCTGAGCAGAGCAGCGTGCAGACTCGCACGTAGGGAACAGACACCCCCAGGGCGGCCAAGCAAAGAGCCGATGCGAGGCGCGGCGGCGTGGATCGCAATACGGCTCTGCTCAGGAGAACGCCTCCGTGCTCGATATTGAGCGCCTGCGTGATTCGACGTCGTCGATATCGTCTGCCGTGCGCCATGCTGGCCGGTTCTGTTGGGACCAGGACCGCCAGGACCACACGCGCCCGTTGCGATGGGGGGGGGGAGGATGCACATCCAGCCTGAAGGGGCAGGGAGAGACGGTGAGGCCGCTTTGGGCCTGCGACCCGCGGTTTGACGACGAGTCTGGAGTCTCACCCAGTGCCGCCCTCTCAGATGGCGGCGAGACGCGATGTTTCGGAATAGGGCGATGTCGTGAAACGGACAACCGTGGGCCCGTCGACACCGTGAGCCTGGAGTAGATAAAGTTGGCAGACAACATCGTCTTTGCCTCTGCGCAGCACCGGCTTCCTCGCGTCCTTCTCTCATGCTCATGCGGGCTCCCGCATCCGGCCTCACGTTGACCCGTGGGCTGGGCCAGCTATCAGTGTCGTCTGGACCCTGCATTGGCTGACAGCACATCTATCTGATCGGTGTACATGTACTGTAGCAACCACCGTCAACTCCAATCTGCTGACAGGTTTCATCGACACTCCGGCGACCACCTGCACACCACGCTGTTTCCCATGGCGCCCGCCCACGCCAGAACAGCTGGCCTCCGCAGTTCGGCGAGGCCTCTCTGTTCTGGCGCCTGTCCACCATTGGCGCCGCCATGAATCATCTCGCGAGCCACAAACAGCTGTGAAGCTGCAAAGGTCTCAGGAGAGGCCGTCTTGCGCGTCCTCACACTCGCCCCCTCCGCCCGCCGGCCTCTATTTCCGTCCCCAAGCACCTGTTGCTTCAAGAACCAAACCGCCCTGGCTCCCGGCGCCGTTCTGGAAGTGCGCCGCGGCCGCCTGTTTCCCCCGCCCGCGTCCGCTTGCGTTTGCTCAGAGCCATTGCGAGATTCCAAACGCATGATGCGATCGGACTCGATCGGACTGCTAACCTGGACGTGGACGTCTGCCCTCCTCTTGCACCAGGCGCGTGCTGTGCCAGATGGTGGGGCGTTTCTGCCGGGCGAGCACCTCTCGCGCGGTACCTCCGCATGTACCATAGTACTGCAACGACAGCTCAACACCACGCTAGCACGCCAACCTCTATCGTGTGCATTGGCGACATGAGGGGCCGTGGTTTTCGACAGTCGTTCCCCCTTGTAGCATCGCCCTCACGGCCCTGCGTCTGCGCGAGCCCCAGTTTGTGCACTGGCGCGGCGTGGAGAAATTGGGCGGGCGAAAGCGGACGCGGCACCCATGGCAGCAGGCGCGAGGCCGGCGGGCTCCCGTACTCATTGGCCTGGTCGACGTGTCTGCTCTCCACTCTGGGGACTAGGACTTGCCGCCATAGCCCGCCATTGCTGATGGAAAGGCGGTGGGCGAGGTACACATGTCTGCCGGCTTACGGCGGGAGTGGGTTGCGTGCTGCGAGTGCTATCGATAAGCGGCGGAATACGAGGCTTGGAGGGGCACGATTTGCATGTATAAATTGTAGTCCGAGTCCACAGCGCGCCGTCTTCCTTCCTTCACCACCCTTTTCCCCTTCCATATCTCCCACCAGCTCTGCCCGTGTCCAGCTCTCTCCCACGTCAATTCCCTCCACAATTCCACTACTCGGGCCACAGCCCAGATAGCACCACGTTTTCCAATCTCCTCAACTCGTACGTGCCCCGTGCCCCATCCCCCGTGCCTTCATGAAAACATGAACAAAAAAACCCCCCCCCATGAACCCCACCTCCTCCCCATGACCCATTACTCACGCCGTACAGCTCGCACAACACATTCGCAGGCCGACGCAGCGCACCTTCGGGAGCAGCATCGGACTTAGACTACCGCAGGTAAATCATCTGCGCAGTCCAGCCAATCACAACACCGCCGCCCACTCAATATCAACTGCTCAATTATCAACATGGCTCCCCACGCTGAAGACGTCCGCGTCGGCTCTGCGAATGGAAGTGTAGAGGTAGAAGGAACAAGCCCGGCCCCGGCCCAGGATCTCTTCGTCGTCAACTCCCCCAACGTCGAGTACACGACCGACTTCATCAAGACAAAGTACACGTACCGCACCACGGCCGTCTCCCAGAACGCCGAGGGTAAGTATGTCGCCGCGCCCAAGGAGACTCTCTATGACTTCAAGGTCGACCGCAAGATCCCCAAGGTCGGCGTCATGCTCGTCGGCTGGGGTGGTAACAACGGAACCACCGTCACTGCCGGCATCATCGCCAACCGCCGCGGCCTCGTCTGGGACACCAAGACCGGCACTCAGGCTGCCAACTACTACGGCTCCGTCATCATGGGATCCACCACCAAGCTCGGCACCGACAGTGCGAGCGGCAGGGATATCAACATCCCATTCCACGACCTCCTGCCCATGGTGCACCCCAACGACCTCGTGGTCGGCGGTTGGGACATCAGCGGCATGAACTTGGCCGAAGCCATGGATCGTGCCTGTGTCCTCCAGCCGACTCTCAAGTCTCTCGTCCGCAAGGAGTTGGCCAACATGAAGCCCCTTCCCAGCATCTACTACCCGGACTTCATTGCCGCCAACCAGGAGGAACGTGCCGACAACCTGATCCCAGGAACCAAAGCATCTCTAGCCCATGTTGAGCAGATCCGCAAGGACATTCAGTGAGTTTCCCATCTGAGCTTCTCCTTCAATCTTCCCATTCGAATTCCTCATTCGATCTTACCTACCCAATCGTACATGCAACCCCCCCATCTAACACATGCGCAGAAACTTCAAGGCCGCCAACAACCTAGACAAAGTCATCGTGCAATGGACCGCCAACACGGAGCGCTTCGCCGACATCCTCGAAGGCGTCAACGACACGGCCGACAACCTGCTCAAAGCCATCGAAGCCGGCCACGAAGAAGTGTCGCCCTCGACCGTCTTCGCCGTCGCCTGCATCCAAGAGAACGTGCCCTTTATCAACGGCTCGCCGCAGAACACCTTCGTGCCCGGCGCAATCCAGCTCGCAGAGCGCCACAACGCCTTCATCGGCGGCGACGACTTCAAGTCCGGGCAGACCAAGATGAAGTCGGCGCTCGTCGACTTCCTCATCAGCGCGGGCATCAAGCTGACGTCGATCGCGAGCTACAACCACCTGGGCAACAACGACGGCATGAACCTCTCGTCGCAGCGCCAGTTCCGCTCCAAGGAGATTAGCAAGTCCAACGTCGTCGACGACATGGTGGCCGCCAACACGGTGCTGTACAAGGAGGGCGAGCACCCGGACCACACCGTCGTCATCAAGTACATGCCCGCCGTCGGCGACGACAAGCGCGCCCTCGACGAGTACTACGCCGAGATCTTCCTGGGCGGCCACCAGACCATCAGCATCTTCAACGTGTGCGAGGACTCGCTGCTCGCGTCGCCCCTCATCATCGACCTGGTCCTCGTCGCCGAGATGATGACCCGCATCCAGTGGAAGACGCACGGCGACGCCCCCGACAAATTCGCCGGCTTCCACAGCGTCCTCAGCATCCTCTCCTTCATGCTCAAGGCCCCCCTCACCCCGACCGGCACCCCCGTCATCAATGCCCTCGCCAAGCAGCGCGCCGCCCTAACAAACATCTTCCGCGCCTGCGTCGGCCTCGAGCCAGAGAACGACATGACCCTCGAGCACAAGCTGTTCTAGGACATGGGTTCCTGCCCCGCAGACCTTTGTATGCTCTGCTAGAAGGAAAGGGCTGGCTCGAGGTTTCGTGGTGCGAGGTCGAAAGGGCTGACCCGGCACCGACGGTGCGTCCTATCGAATGCATCGGAATCAGGGGCAAAGTGCGATTTTCTTATGACCGTCTGATTGGATTTTGGCAAACTCTATACACTCCTTTATGTACTGCGATATGAAATTAAACTCATGACATGGGTATATACCAAAGAAAATAATATGCTGCATTTGTGTGACTTTCGCGGTTGGTGATGTATTTTTTGTGGAAATGTTGCTCAAGTGGTTCATCCATCCTGACCAACGCTTTTTCCTTGACCCTTCTCTCCTACATGTTCCCAGTGGTGTTTTCTTTCACATCTTCACACACCAAATGCACAGCCTGCCGACCTCTCCAACGCCATCACTCGCCGGAGCTTTTGTCTCGTCCGACTTCGGCTCTTTGCCCTTGCCCTTGAAGCCCGCCTCCATCCCGTCTATCTCATTGTCCTTCTTCTTATCCTTGAAAACATGAAGCCTCTTTCTCTTCCTGCCCCTCGCCCCTGCGTATGCGTACTCCTCCTGTGGTGGCTCTGGCACTGTCCCCTCAAGACACCAGCCGAACCCGAGCGAGACCCTCAAGAAAAACAGTCTATGCTCCAAGGCTTTCAACACTTCGAGAGTCGAGCTAACTAGTTGCTGCGCGGTGCGACCGAGGAGTTGTTCCCATGCTGCATCAGAGAAGACGAGCTTTCCGCTGCTGACTTGGCCAGTCTCGTCGATTATAGGACCGAGCTATGTTGTATGGTCAGATAGGAATCACTTGCTAATTAAGTTTTGTAGGATGAGATGAAACTTACGATGCGAGGGTTGATGCGGAGGGGAATCTGCTTCTCGCACTGCTTGCATTCCGCTGTCACTGAGTTGGCGAAGATCGGAATCCCGCAGCTGTTGAGCTGTCAGACTCCGTGTCTGGTAAGACTAGTCACGCCCTCACCATTCAGTACCCATAAGCATGTTGCGCCTATAATTGATTGTAATATTGACCTCGGTGATTAAAACGCTAATGTATCCCATGAATCTCTCTATATATCAAAGTTAGCCGAAAATGTTCAAATGAGGATAGGAAGATAGGGGTGGACGTCACACAATACCTTTCGGGTTCGCTCGAGCACTACAAAAAGTCAGTAAATTGTGGACAAATGAAAACGAGTACCTACAATTCATCGATATCAGCTAGGTTATACAGAATCCGTACTTCCGCCGTTTCCGCTGTTTCTATATCAAACACTAAGAGAATATATCAGTACCGTAAGCCCCCTTCACGTAAATTTTATAGTCTGGCCAACCGCTTTCGAACTCACCTCCATCAGGAAATGGCGGATTAACATGCTCCTTCTTCGTCAGTCTTTGCGCCAATGCTCTAAGCCACAGAGCATCACTCATGTTCGGATCAGTATCGACCCTCGTATTCGCATTGAGGGATAGATGGACCATCCTATCGATTCTCCAGCCAGGACTTGAGATCAGTAGCACAGTGTGAGAAGGCTGCCATGTAGATGCCGAAATACACGCCGCGCCAAATAGCGTGAGACAGGCCTCTGCCGTGTCATCGAAGACGCCAATGGTGATAAGCTCTGATGTATTTCCGTTTTTGTTCTTGACTGGGAAAATTTCGTCAATATATATGTAAGATAGTAAACCTAAGACCGGAAAATCTCACTCTTCTTGCGTGCTCCGATGCTCTTGACACACACCAGCAGCTTGCAATCATCTACGTCGTAGCCTCCATCCATGAAGTTCTTGACCGTCATCAACCCCTTCAATGGCTGCGAGTTCTTCCATCCGAACGGCTTCTTGAACATAGTCCCATCATCGCTGTTCTCATGGAGCATGATGTAGCAACTACGCTCTCGTTCAGGAAATATGGACGTGAAGAGCGGCGCTATTGTCGGGGCAAGTGATGCATGCTCTCCGTGAGAGATATGAACAGCCCAGATAGTCACAAGCTGTCCGAGGCAGACTTTGTATTCGATGTTGTACCAAAGTCGCACCTTCCAAAAATGTCAGCTTCACTTTAACATATATTGCATTAGAATAGCGGTACCGTCAGCGCCCCGGTGTCATCAGCTATAGTGAGTTTTAGCAGCCCCCGTGCAGCTTCCTCTCTCTTGCTAGGCTTGGGCATATTGTAGAGGTTCACGATGCGGCCTATGAACGTGACGAACTTGGGACCTGGCTCCAACGCACCAATGTCGACCTCTTCGTACTCTTGAGTGGGCATCCACTGAGCAGAAGATGGGTGTAGTACCACATCCATTTCTTTGGCCGTGAATCCATCGCCCGGCTCCGTGCTGGTTGATGGTCCTGAAGTAGAATTGGAGACGCGAAAAGCAGATGATTTTGAGGGAGACGAGGTCTTGGATGGCGATGATGAGAAGAACGACTGTATTGACGGGAAATGGGGCGCCATGCTGGTATTCGCAAGAAGCGATGTGAGTGATAAAGCAAAGTTTGAGCGTGGATGATGGATGGGGAAGGCACGATAGCCAGACTAGGAGCTACCCTCGGAGCCACCCATAGCAAGCCCCGAAAAGGGAAGAACGTAACAGTGAGGCAAACCAACCTCAGGACCCTCGCAAGTAGTGAGAAATTCCAACTACAATGTATTAGTAGACGATGACAAACTCAGCTGGGTGTACGAATGCGTTCCGCACATCGTGAGCATGTTGTAGTGTCAAATGCCATACATTCAGCCCTCAGCCACGAACAACGAAACTAAGAACAGCAAAAGTCGAATGACTCTCAATTCCCATGCCTTATAATGCAAGAATTCGAAAGATGAAAATGGTATTTACTTCACTCAGACGCATGCGCCGCCAAATCCAGCCAACCATTCTCGGGGCCTTTCATCCATGATAACACCAGCAGAAATGCCTATCAAAGCAAATAGAAAATGACAAGATGAGAGGAAAATTGAACACCCCAAGCCCAGAGAACCATGACATATGCCACCCATAACCCCACCATAAAGATGTAGGGTGCTAAAACGTAAAGTAACTCCACATATATCATTCTCATACAGAAACATCGATTCTTGATCTCGACACCTAGGCCCCGTACACCAATCTGTAAACACATTATGAATCATTAAGCACCCCAGCCAAGCTCCTCAACACATCACCCACACCGATGCCCTCGCTACCCACCTTCTCCTTGCCCTCTCTATCTCTCTGTTCCAGTCTTTGTGCCGCAGTACCAAGAATTTTACTTGCGACTCGCTCAGCAGTATTCCGATATTGTTCTATCTTATGGACACCGTCGGCGAAGATATCGACGTTTGGTTCGAGTGAGGAGGACAGCTCAGATATGCGGGTTTGGAGGGCGGAAGGTGTTGTGAATGTGAACGATGAGGATGGTGGCTGTGCGTCTGACGATTCCGATGGTTGTGGAAGTTGAAGCGCTGCTAGTATGGAGGCTTGCGAGGGGTCGAGGAGGGAGGTGTCTATGTCGGCGAGCGAAGGGATCGATGCATGTATTATAGGCGGTGGCGGTGGAGGCATGAGGGTTGATGTGGATATTAGGGCTTCCCAGGCGGCCTTTTCTTCTTCGAGGCTAGGAAAGTGTTAGTAAAGAGACGTCATAGGACCAGAAACTAGTGCTATCGTACCGTTTGATTTCCTCTTCTAATTCTTCCAATGCAACTTGCATGCTCGTATTCTGAGGGTTCGGTTTTCTTATCACTGTTGTTGGCGCTGTATCTTCCTGTTGCGATGGTTAACTCAAATGCGACCCCTCCAGAAAATTCGAGGAAACGTACCCTGCTGAACCAGTCGGACAATTCGGGCTTGCTTGCAAAATCCTCTATTAGTTCTTGTTGTATAGCACGCGCTAGAACATGTCAGCGATTTTCCCTTCAGTTTCCTTTAATTTCTGAGCACCCACCTGACATGATCGCATTTGAATCCTTGACATCGCCTGACGGTTTCTCAGGAAGCGCTCTCGATCCGCACCAAGTAAGCAGCTGCTTCATCCGCCGTGGTTCCGGCTGACTCTGTTCGATGTATTTGTGAAAGTCGCGGACTTCGACTTCCGAATGTGGCAATGCTGAGAATCGTTAGCTTGTTCTTTATCTTCTGCAAACCTTACTGTATGAAGATTTGAGGTTGCTTGAGCTCATGGTACGGAAGAGCAAAGTGTGAACCTACCGTTAGACAACCCACTATCAATCAATGAACTCGCTCTCCTGCCCCGCATTCCGGTGCTGCTCCTCCGATGGCCGTCTTTCGACCCTTTCCGCATCTCCTTGTTCCGCGTGATAACCGGAGTGTCCGCAAAAGGCAGCATGATCTTGGTCGCACCTCCATCGCGTTTCTTGGAGACGTGAAGTTCATTTTGCTTCGGTGTTTGCACTCCCACTCCTGAAAACACGGTCTTCTTCGCCGGCTCTGGCTCTGGGGCTGGGGTGACCTGCTTCCTCTTCTCCACCGGCACGCTCTTCTTTGTCCGTTTCGGGGGCTGTGATTCTTCCGAAGTTGATTCCAATTGCTCTTTGTCCGCAGATAAACGCGCTGATCGCCGCCGTTTCTGTGTCTCAGACTGCTTAGGCTCTGGCGCCGCACTTGGGTCCTTCTTCCGACGCGATGGCACGGGTTTGAGAGGCTGTTCAGGTATGGGCTCCGGTGCCGGCGTTTTTGCTGCGGTCCTTCGAGACGTTCGGCGCGTGAATTGGAATCCATCGTCGTCCTCGTCGTACGCTGTAGCACTGTCAGCTCTCATATCCTCCACCAATTGCCCCCGGAACGAGTTATAACGTGTTTGCCACGCGTAATTACACCCCGTCACCCTCGCCCCACCGTTCCTCCACGAGGATGCAAAAAGTCCAAACTCACCCGTCTTTGTAGCCTTCTTCGTTGCGCCATTCGTTCTCCTTCCCGTGCCGTTCATTTCCGTCCTCGGTCTTTTCGCAGCCGGCGCATCGTCATCGTCGAATGCGTGTTTAACACTTTTCCGGCGCGTCGTTGGGCGATTCGTCGCCATGGGACGTAACTGTTGCAGTGGTGATCTCGCGAATACGGCGTTCATGAGTTCGGTTGCTGTGGTGTTGTCGACTTAGGCGGGAGCGTGAGGCGCGTGCATGGGTGGCGTGGCGGCGACGCTCGCAAACTGGGTGAAAGGGCGATCGAAGTATATTCGGCGTAGGTAGGTGTCGGTCTTAATGATTGGCGATTAATGCGAATGGGCGTGGTGAAGAGGCTCGCAGTCGGCCGTGCGAGGGAAGGTTGTTGGCGAGTTCCTTCCCAAGTGGAGAACGAACGCCAAGACCAAAACACTGGAATGCAGCCATTCCCGATTGGGAATGCACATGACCAGCCAACACATCTCACCCCCGCTGCCGAAATCCTCATATGAATCATGTAGTACCATGTTAACAAATCTCTATAGCAGGGCAGACGTCGGGTGGCAGCGATCAACTACAAGCATTCTCGGAGCTAAAAATATACGATATTTATGTGTTAATAAGAGTGTGTACAGCCAGTCCCACACAGGTCCCAGGAGCAGCCAACCAAGCCGCAGTCCCATATGCGTTCGTTCCTTCATTGTTTCTATCATCACTTCGTAATGCTCATCTGATCCTATCCAAACCACCTCGACCGTTCATGTTTGGCCCTTTTTAATTCTATCTAATTCAAACATACAATTTTACATGCCAGCTCCACCCATAGGTCCTTGGACGCCCTCAGGAGCAAGACTGCCCTCGATCCGGCGTTTAGCATCCTGTTTTTCCTCCATTGTCGGATTATCTTTGCGCATGTCGGGAGCGTGAGCTGCCCTGTTCGGACTGTGACCGATTGACATGCCGACACGAATCTGTGAATGAGTTAGATAAACAATGTGTAAAACACGTTCTGAAATCAACTTACGAGAGTCTCCAGGGCAGATTTAGAGTTATCGACCAGGTCATCATCATACTTCATCTGACCGGGCTCGACGAGTAACAAAAGCGTACTCCCGCCAAACTTGAAGTAACCCAGCTCTTCGGCCCTCTTCACCTTTTCACCAGCCTTTCGGGTGATGACGGTACTGCCAACCATCATCGCACCTACGCAGATGACCATAACGCGACCGTGAGCCACCGAGTCGATTGGGACGATGACGCGCACATTTTCACCATATACATCCAGTGACGATCTAATCGCCATTGGATTGACGGTGTAGTATTCTCCCTCGATGGCCTTCGGCTCATCCATCACCCCATCCACGGGTATGTGGAATCGATGGTAGTCTTGCGGCGCCAGGCGGAAAATTCCAAGTGAGCCCCCAACATAGCGTTTGGCGTCTTGGGGGTAAGCATCGCCAAGAAGACGCTGCAACGTGAATTCACGCCCCTTGACCCAAATTGCTTGAGCACTATCGATAGAGTTGAAAACGACCGATCGACAGTCAGCAGGGGAAACGATGACTCTCGGGTCGTCGGGTGCAGAGCATGGTCGAGCGTCGGGCTTCAAGGCGCGATAAAAGAACTCATTGAAGTTCTTGAACTGTGTCGTCGGAAGAAGGACCTCTGACATGTTCAGTTGATGGAAGGCGATGAAACCATCGATTTCTGCAGCTGAGGCAGGATCGTCGTATTTCTTGCCCTGCTTGAAGCTGAGAGAACGAAGCAGTTTCCGAACTATGAACGATAAGTATGAAAAAAAAATAGCATTAGAAATCGGGTACTCACTTCGTTTTTTCTCCATGTTGCTCGATTTCAACCCCTTGTAGAGCAAGCGAATGCCAAGTCGAACATAGACGCTCATGCGCTCCTCGTTAATCTGACCCGTGATACGGTCTTGCACAAGGATGTTGGCGGAGTTCGCGCCCAACTTGTATCCACCGTAAGAGATCTTCGTGATGACTTTCGAATACCACTTTCTTTGAGCCTGGCTAGAAGTGACGAAACCTGCCATAACAATGTTGTTGACTTGTCTCCAGTCTTGACTGGCACAAGTAGCCACATGCGTGATGATATCGGCATCCGACTTTTTGTTCAACCGCGGTTGATGGCATATGGGACACTCACGAATCTCAATTACATGCTCTTCTCCCTTCTCGTCCGACAGGTCATCCGTAGAGAAGTTCTCGCCTTCTTCGCCCTCTTTTCCGCTACCACTTTGATCGAGGAGAGGAATTGACGTACTCGAGGGATGTGCGTTGAGGGGCGTTTGCGATCCGGACGTCAACGAGGGTGTCATGGTACCTGGGGTTGAGCTTAGGTGAAGATCACTGTTGGTCGGCATCAGGTTGCGCCATGTGCTTTCCTTCTCTTGCGTGTTTTGCAATTGGTCTTCGAGGCAGATTACGACTTGATCGAATGTCAAAAGCTCCTCGCCGTTGTGATCTGCGCAGAATCTCTTGAAGAAGCCATCGATGGTCGATTCGTGAAGAGTCGAGCCTAAAGTGTCGAGCATAGTCGTGAGCTCGACCTTGTCAATCAACCCACTATCGTCGGCATCATATTGTTTGAGCATCGCCCTCCAGAACTGCTGCCGGAGAGCCTTGTAAGGCAGATATTTCGCCCGGATGTATAGTGTCGGACTATGTTTCGCCTCCCATCGCTCCTTATTCTTCATTTCCAATGGAAGCGTGTACATCTTGAGATCCTGGTCATCTACTGCTGACGGGTCAACGTTGACCACAGGAACGGACATAGGGTTGCCATTTGCGTCTACCCCTGGGGTTGTTGGGGCGCTGGTTGGTGGTGGGGGTAGCGAGCCACCAGATTCTTTTCCGTAGTTGGAAAGGGAATTCGATGAATTCTCCTTCTTCAGAGAGGGTCTCCCTAAGCGCGATAGGCTGTGGGCGGAGGAAGATCTAGACATGGGGAGACGGAAACGAGATCTTCTGGCTTCTGGAATGCCTGGAGAGTCCTGCGGTTCAGGGAGCCTGTAGAGACCAGTAACTGGGTCAGCCTCTGGAGCAACAGATACAACCTTTTCGACCGGGAAGTTTACTGTTCCAACGTAGTCGTTTCCAGAGAACTTGTCCTTGTCGATGACGGTACAGCTCATGGAGTAGTTTGTTTCGTGTCGCAGAACCTGGAACACGAGCTTCTCCTCGAAGACGGGATTGAGGTTGTGGCTGATGACCTTGGTTCGATAGGTCTTCTTTCCGAGAGAGATGACAACGAACGGATCCATATCAAATGAAGTTCTCGTTACTATAGGGGCGAATCAGCATACGTAAACAAGATCGCGTATTCACACTCACCGTTTCGCTCTGGCGGCAAGTCTGTAATCTTCGTAATCTCTAAGAACAATACGCCAGCGACCTCAGTCTTGCCGGAGAACTCGTAGGCGCGTTGCTTGGCCTTCCTCTTCAACTTCGCTAACCTGAGTCTCTTCCGCCGCTTCTCCCGCTTCTCGGCCTTCTTGGACTCGTCCTGCGTCTCATCGGAGCTCTCTTCCTCTTCTTCCTGCTCATCGCCATCGCCGTCACCACTCTCCATGCGCAGCAATGCTTCGTCGTCGTCTTCGTCCGGGCTACTCGATGCCGTAAAGCCCATGAATTTCTGCATGATCTGCTCGGGGTGCGCGGATGGGTTGCTCGTGTCAACGAGGGTGAATTGGAGGAGAATCTCGCCCGTGACCAGGCTCTTCTTCTTTCCGTTGCGTCGGGACTCCAGTGGGAACCACTTCTGCTCCTGGACGGGATTGCCGTCATTGAAGACATCCTCCAGAATGACGTCAAACTCGCCCATGTAGTCCTTGCCAAAGCGGTCCTTGTCCCAGCAGCAGATTTCGAGGAGAGTGCTCTGCTCGCCCGTCACGGGCAGATCGAGGGTGCAGTTCCATTCGGGGTTCAACGTCTTGTTGATGGTCGGGGTGGCTTGTTTGGCATCACCAACAGTTAGGACGAGATACTACCACGCAACAATTAGCCTCGAGCTCGCCATGTCGTGCACCTACGCGTTGGCATTGGCAGGTGTGACGGCAAACAATAGTACTCACAGGGTCAGAGGTGCCGCTCCTGTCCTTTGCAGCCAGGTTCCTACCCTACAGCAGCCATTAGCTCCAGCTCGTCCGGCAGCGGGGTACTCGGGCAGCACACACCTTGACGACATTGACTTTGAGCACCAGTCCAGGCTTCGATTGCTCCGACATGGTGCGCTTTGGACTCGCACTTCGGCTCGTGGGGACGCTGGAGGGGTGCGAGGCGGTGCCGTTGTTGTGCTTCAGGCGGTGGGGGAGCGACAGTCGTGAGGT
Organism: Melanomma pulvis-pyrius CBS 109.77; assembly: GCA_010093585.1. Classification (NCBI taxonomy): domain Eukaryota; kingdom Fungi; phylum Ascomycota; class Dothideomycetes; order Pleosporales; family Melanommataceae; genus Melanomma; species Melanomma pulvis-pyrius. Next base: position 17,534 of record MU002315.1, read on the forward strand.
CAGGGTCGGACGCGGCATGACGACGGCTTTGCGGCTTTGCGGCAGCCCTGTTTCCTGGGCAGGCAGTGCCAAGAACGCTTGAATGGGACGGAAGAGCCGCCGTCCTCTTGTGTGCTGCGGGAGAAGTCTGATGTGTTAAGGAATGTATAAGACGCAGGGCGCGCTGAGGATATCGTGTAGTTGGGTGCTATGGGACCATGGACGCTGGGGCGAGGGCGCGGCCAGACCACCTAGCTCGGTATGTGAGCACGCGGCTGGAGAGCTGAGTGAAGAAGGCGCTCCCAGAGCCGTGCAGTAGCTCGTCGACGGAAGTTCCAGTGCTCTCGGCGGAAGCTGCGGAAGAATGCCTCGTACACAATGGATGTTTTATGGGGACGGGGACGACGGTTGCGTGAGGATCGACGATGCAGCCCCAGGCATTCAAAGACGACGAGAACCCATCTATGCGGTTATATTTAGCAAGCTGAACTGAGCCTTGCGCGTTGCGCTACCTCTCATTTCAGCGCTGAAACACACAAAACTCCTCCTTATCATCGCCGCTGCACTGATCGCTGTGCAAGCCACGGTGGCAGAGGCCACAATTCACCAACGAGCATCCATCCCCGTCATCATCGGGCGAGCAGCCATTTGGGGGCCAGCGCCAATGTCAATATCACCGCTCTTAAACCTGTACCTGTACTCTTTGGAGCACTACAGGCGGCTCTGCTGCTGCGCTGCGCAGCAATCAAGGATAGAAGGGTGTCGATAAAATGCCGCATCTGGAGCTGCATTGTCGGCCAAGAGAGCCCAACCTCAACGCCGCCTATTGCGCCTTTCACTTTCGTATATTGCTTTTGCTTTGCGCGGCAGGTGGCTACAGAATACGGCTTGATTGCTTTTACGTTCCATGTCATATTGCAATTTCTTGTTTTCTCCATGACCATCTCTGATCTCCGTCCGCATCATTCGCCATGTCTCGCGTACATATCATCATCCCCCAATCACACTTCGAACATACCATCAAATCAGATCACATCAGCTAAAAAAGCAAGTATCTTCAGACGTTCTCTATTCCTCGTTCTTACTAGTTCTACTCTAAATCTTCTAGTCTATCTCCTTCGACAGATGCCAACTGCCAAAACAAACCCCGCAATTGGGCCTAGATCTGCCAACCAGATTCAAAAAGAAAATGCAACCAAAGTTCAACGCCGCCGCTAAACACAACGTCGTTTGGCGAATGTGTCGCGGTCCTAAACGCCATCCGACCCGATGTGATGTTATGCTCGCTCGAAAACATTGAAAAGCAAGAGGAAAAGGGTGAGAATGAAATCGCTCACGCCGCCGGCGCAGCAATCGGCGCACTTTCCAGGGCCTCCAATGGTGTGCCCTCTAGCGGTGTCTTCAGCGCTGAGAACGCTTCTGGCCAGAGGAACGCCTTCTCCTCTATACTCGGCGTCATAGCCGCGAAAAGGGGCACGGCTGCCTTGCTCGACGCTCTCCTCCACATATTGGCGCGGGGATTGAAGTTCGCTGGCAGGCCCTTGCCATGCGTCTTCTCGTCGTCTATCTTGGCGATCTTGATGACCTCGCGTTGGATGTCGGCGAAGGTATCAAAGGCGATGTAAGGAAGCTTGTTCTCGATGCAGTATTCTTCGAGGCGGAGGCCACGGCGGGCGAAGAGTACATCGGCCTCACGTGCGGCAGGCAGATCCGAGACACCGTCTCCGATAAACACGATCATGGGGATTGTACCGTCCTCGCTCTCGAGTCTAGCTCCGTCTTTGTAGTCGTTGATGGACTTCGCCTTGTCGTGCCCTAGCTCGGTGTCATGGAGCCAGACGGGCTTCCACTTCCCCTCATCGGAGATGTGAGCATCGTTCGCAACGATATCGATATGTTTTGAGGCATCTTCGCCGAGGAAATGGTCGAGCACCCTTCGTAGGACCGGCTTCAGACCCGCGGAGATGACGTTGAAAGGGATGTGGTTGTTGACGCAGAACTCGTGAAAGGTTTGGAAATCGACATCAATGTCTAATGCGTCTTTCATCACTTCGAAGCCGTCCTCGAAAGGAACGTCGAGAGAGCCCCACATCTCTTCTGACACATCGCGGAACGAGCGCTCGCCACTGTGGATTTGGTCGTCGAGGACCTGGCGGCGTTCGGAGCCGCAGCCGAAGGAGTTGAAGAGGATGTGCCCGGTGTCTTGCATGAAGATTGTTCCATCAAAATCTATGAGAGGATGTCAGTTAGTGGCCGTTCGGATGTGTGGCTCGCGATCGGCAAGCTGCATTCGCGTACCTGAGAAGCAGATGATCTTCCGCTTTGTGCTCATGTTCGCGGTGTTGGCACGAGCCAATGTTGGTTTTCTGGGCTTGGTCTCGAGGGACTTCACCTCAATGGCGGGGGGTGTGACTGCGACGGGAGCCATGATTGTAGTAGGGGATACGAGGGGGGTTTTGAAGAAATGTGGTTGTAGGAGGAGACTGTGGAGATTGAGGAGATGGTTGAAATGCGTTGAAGCTGGATGAGAAGCCCACAGCCTCGCACCCAGCGCTCCCATTTATACTAGGCCATATCCCCCAAGACTTCCTCTCGCCGCTAGTATGATGCCATCAACAACTCTGTCGGCGTAGCAAGCATGCAAATTTCCTTATCGTGAAACTACTGCACGATACCAAAGGCTGTCTGAACGGCCGCGGATGCCTGTGGACTGAGCCAAGTGGTCCAACTCGGCGTGCTGATTGGTGGCGTGACTGGCTAGATGCAGCTCGACGTCACTTATGGGACTTTGCAAGTACTCTCCCGCAGCTGCGCTCCTTCTCGATAGTCCCTACAGTGGGGCTCTTCTTCACCACCCCTCGATGGATACTTACCGCCTACGCCATAGAAAAGCGGGTACCGCTGGTGGAACGTCCACGGCCTATCATGGCCGAGGTGCAGTGACGACAGTGGTCGTTTTCTCCCGCAGCTGAAGTCACATTCGTCCCGTCTTTCCAGGCTCCAACTGAGCCTCTACAGCCCAAGCGCCAGAAGAGAAGATGGGAATAGAAAATGAAGAAGAACAAGTGCCGGACTTGGGAGCTCGTAAGAGGTCCGCGAACGCGGTCCTGTTGCCTTTCAAGCAGCTTCGAATTCTGAATTCGATCCGTGGGTAGTTCAGGGACTGTTGATCGACACTCGCTTAATTCACCTCCGCGGACCCAGCTAACGCTTTCTGGACCCCCACTCCATCCACGTCCGCGCCCTCCTCACGTGATAGAAGGAGGTAGACGTACACCCCACAGCATCTGCATCGCGTAAGCGATCGCACAGTGAGGAGTCAAAACGACGTCAGAGCAGTGACAATGTTTGAGGACTTGCATACTGCATGCATGCGTGCATTCCCGCATCAAAGAACCCTTACCCCGCCATCAGCTTACAATCTGATGATGGAACAGCTGATCGAGCACCTTGTTCATCATTCGCCATTCGCCATTCAGTATTCGCCTTCACTATTCACCTTCAGCCTTCACCATTCACCCCACCTCCATCATCCATCATACCCAAGTACCTCCCCCTTCCCAATTAAGCATACAGTCAGACCCTCCGGAGCCGCCGAAACCCCCCAGGAAATTAGCAAAGGCATCCAAAGACACTACTAGATCCATTGCGGAAGGTGCTGTGTACCCATAGACAAGTCATTGGTACATCCCACACCCACACCTACACATAGATACATAGGTACATAGGTACATACATACATAGACACACACCTAAACACGCATGCGAAGCCCATAAATAGCCCGGAACCATACAGCCCCAATCCCCAAATGTAGCGACAATCCCATTAAACCCGAAGCTGATGCATCATCTTCCCCCCCTCAACGAACCCCGACAACACCGACCGACCGACCGACCGACCGACTGACTGACTGACTGAGCCACAGAAAATAAACCCCTAACCCACTCACCCACCCTCCAGGGCGCCAATATTTCCGGCAAATAAGACCTCTCAAGGACGAAAGATGGCCAACATCTTCTATTCTTCCTGCAAACAACGCCCCAAAGTGGCTTAAAATCTATGCCACAAACTTTACAATATGCTCTAGATAGATCATACGTGCGCCGTACAAAGCGTCGTAGTGCATTAAAACGTTGCCAGTCCTTTATTTCCAGCAAATATAGGCGGCCCCCCTAGAAGCTACCCTACGGTTATTTTTTTCTTTGCTACGGCGAGGCGAGAACCGCTGGGGGAGGGGAGAGGGGAGGGGAGAGGGGAG
>MU002316.1:4646-21908 GCA_010093585.1 Melanomma pulvis-pyrius CBS 109.77
AAAAAAAAAAAAAACGTCCAACTTTCAAGCAAAAAGCTCTCGCCAATAGCCTAAAATAAACACACAAAAGTCCCACAGTTCCTCACCTTCCAAATCCAACACCCAAGCACAAACAATCTATAATTAGTGAGTGAGCGAACCGCACCTATCCTGCTCCCCCCAACCCCGCAACCCTTCGCCCTTCAAAATCTGCGGGCTGCACGCGAGTATGTACCACGAGGTCGGTGACAAACGTATTGAAAAACGGCTTTTGACCTCATCTATCCTCATCACCCTTGAGAGTGCGTAGGGCGAAGAATATGCCAAAGTCCGAACTCGGTTCCAGAATCGTCTATTAGGGGCGCTGAGACTGGAATTTAGGTTTGGTAATGATTTCCCTTTCGGGCCTGAAATCACGGGGATGGGGAAATGGGATGTGATGGTGGGGGATTGATGGGGAGGTAGGTATGTGGGTGTGGATGTAGATGTGGAAAGGGAAGGGAAGGGGGAAAAGAGCGCAAGTGATCGACTGGTGACGCACTGCTGGGAAGTGAGTCGGAGAATATGCGGAGGCTACGGAAATGGATTTGAGAGAGAGAGAGAGAGAGAGAGAGAGAGAGAGAGAGAGAGAGAGAAAGAGAGAGAAAGAGGGAGTAGGAAAGATGTCTTCGATAGAAAGATGCAGTATATAGATCGACACATGCAATCAAGTCGAATTCAATGTTCCACTATCAGGCGTGTCGGTTTAGATTGTTACCGGCTTTACTGAAGGGATCATCTTCGATGCTTGACTTTCAAATAAAAGCAGTCGAGGTCTTCTCTTATAGTACTGTACACGAATTCGGTTCGTATTTCAACTCCAACTCTTCTATTCCGGGTTTCTTTTCACTTGTCTACCAAAGACAATGTGGGGGTTGGAGGCAGCCGCTTCTAGATTGGATTTGGATCCCGCGCGCGATATCAGGTACCTAGGGAGTGATGGGAAAAGATGAAGTGAAAGAGAAGGTTCATGAGAGGAGCATCATGTTGGTATTTTCGTGGTGGTCAGGCTCTTATATCGATATCACGGGGCAAGAACGTGCTATGTAGCAAACTAATTGCCAGATGCAAGGAAGAAAACGGTACCGAAACCGGAGAAAAACGTATCACTAGACCTCTCCGTCAATTGCGAGGAATCGTGATCGGAATGACAAACAAGGAACAAACGGACAGACAAATGAATGTATAAAAGACACTGAATGATGCATCAGTGACCTACGGTCAGAAATAAATTACCCTATCAAAGCACTTCTAACCAGCCTTCTACTATCTTACTCCAGAGTCCAAAATGAGCAGGCCGCCCACTAATGCACCCGACCGCAGGAAGAAAAGTTCAACTCTTACATAGACTCCCGAACCGGCAAAAACCTGGACTGCCATCGCGCTCGACAGAACCCCGGACAATGCCTTCGACAAACCCATTCATCGCCCAGCGCCTTGCCAATTTCATTCTCTCCAACCTCCGCCTGGGTCGACAAGCCATGACGCATGTCCAAATCCTCAGCGTCTTCCCCTTCAGGACTGAGGTGAGCAGTGGGGAGTTGGAGAGGAGGATTGAGAGGGAGGGGCTGGAAGACCAGGAGCTGGAGGTGGAGATTGTGGAGTAGAAGTTGAAGTTGACGTTGAAGTTGACGTTGACGTTGACGTTGAAGGTTGAGAGCGTGAAGGAAAAGGGGGTGAGAAGAGGGGAATTGGTCGAGTGGGTGTAGGACTATTGGACAAGAGAAGTTGGTCGAGGGCGTTGACGGAGGAGAGTTTAGTGGACCGAAGGCTGTGTTTACCTGGTAGTGGTAGTTAATCCAGTTTCAACCGTGCTCTTGCACTACCAATCAAATTCATAAAAACTTTTGCTCTCGTACGTACTGCTTCTTCTGCTTACCCCGCCCGGAATACAAGCTAGGCGCGCCTCGCCTCAATCTTGTCCAACCCCCCACCCCAATGCGTCCTGCACGCGCCGTCACACCACGTAGCTACCCCTTCGTATTCCTGCACGCGATCGCGAGATCAGGCGACAGCGTGCTGGTTTCGTGTTCTGACTCACTGGGCTCGGCGCGTCGCTTGGAGTCGCTATCAATGCGGGAAAGCGAGAATTCGGCGGTTTTAGAGGACGATACGAGAAAGGAGGACAGGACAGGACGCCCCTGATGGAAGTGGCTGTGAGCGATTAGTGATCGGTGGTGTTGAGGGGTTTGCCTGAGGATGTATAAAGGACAAAGGAATCAGAGTTAGCTAGGCATCACATCGGATCGAACTCTGAATTGTGAGTAGCCGTGCTCTCGTTATCTCTGTTCCTGAGCAGTGCGTCCTTGTTTCAATTACACTGTGGCGAGATCGAGACAATATCTATATGACACTTTGTGACATAGTGTAACAAATCTCCAACGATTTCGTCCTTGAACGACCTCCAACATGTCTACGGATGCCTCAAAGTCAACGCACACAGCCCCTAGCCCACCCGACGGCTCGCCATGCTGGATTGAGATCATGTCTGTCGAGCCTCAAAAGCTCAAGGTAGGCTGAAATCATTCTCTTGTAGCACTTCTAGTTAGGCGATAGAGGGGCTGATTGCTGTCTAGGAGTTCTATACCGCCCTGTTTCCATCCTGGGGCTTCAAAGCCGCGACCGAGCAGTACAAGGGGGACCAGGTCGCCATGTATGAGTTCGAGAAGCCCGCTGGTCAGCCTCTTTCTTCCAACTTGCCTCTATGGTCGACCAAGTGCTGACAAGTTGATAGGTTTGTATGGCGGCATCGTCAAGCTTCCAGAAGAGTGCCCCCGTGGCGAGCAGGCGAATGGGGTTGGCTCCACCGTGTACTATTTTGCCAAGTCGATCGAGGAGGTATGTGTCCTGGGGACTTCATATGCATGATTCTTGCTCACTGCCTGATGTACAGACGGAGAAGCGAGTCCACGAACTCGGTGGCACAACGTGCTTGGAGAAGCGCGAAGAGGGGAGCAATGGATGGTTCGCCAACTTCAAGGATCCGGAAGGAAACCGATTCGGGGTGTATGAGGTCAACTGGGCTAACATGAAGTCTGGTGACGGGGCTTGAGGGAGGGATTGGATTGACCGAAATTGGATCATGAGGCAGAAATTGGTAGAGTGAGAGGCGTGAAAAGGTCATGGATTATCACATTTTAAAGCAAGACAATGTTTATTCTCCTGGTCATATGTAGACTCAACCAGCTGTCGTTCTTCGAGTGCGTGCGGAAGATGGGCGCCAGATGCAGGATAACTTTTCCCAAAGCGATCATGGAGTCCGTGCACTGACGACAAAGCCAGGGAACAAACCCTCACGAGTTCTAAACCTTCAACTACGTAGTGATACGTGGCATGAAATAATACCAAGGTAAAGTTTGGAGATGTCTGGATATTTTCAAGTGCGGAATTCACTGCCTGTCTCGGTGCTCATTCTCGAGGACTTTGGACCCTGCCCAGGCGGACTCGACCAATCAGCATCCTCGGTCGCTCGTCGGAGACGCTTTTTGCTGTGGGCCGGGCCATCGCCGAAGAATTAACATTTACCATACCCCACTCACGCCAGTCCAGCACTCACCCGTTGCGAACTCGGCATATATACTTCGTATATCACCTGGGGACACCCGCCCTCGTGCCATTGAGCCCCGCCAGCATCGCCGTGCAGCAACCCCATCTCACCGTCTCACCGTCTCACCGTCCACCGTCCACCACCCACCGCCCACCGCCCACCGCCCACTGCCCACCATGGTCTCTCTGCTCGCGCCGCAGTTTGTTCACGGCATCTACATCCCCACTGGGCTGCTTATAGTGGGCGTCGCAATTGTGAAGAAGGAATGGCTTCCGTATGCCGTCGCCCTAGCGGTGTTTCTGGGAGGATGGAAGTTCTACAACAGCGGCTCGCGCAAGGTGCTGAAGCCGAATGAGTTCCAGAATTTCGAGCTCAAGGAGAAGACAATTCTCTCGCACAACACGGCCATGTATGCCTTCACAGACCCTCCCCTCCCACACGGTATGGCTGGCTGACAGCTCCCTAGCTACCGATTCAAGCTCCCCAACCCTACCGACATCCTTGGCCTGCCCATCGGCCAGCACATCTCCCTCGCAGCTACCATCGATGGCCAACCAAAAGAAGTCGTCCGCTCCTATACTCCAATCTCCTCCGACATCGACAAGGGTTACTTCGACCTCCTCATCAAGTCGTATCCCACTGGCAATATCTCCAAGCACGTCGCGTCGCTCATGGTCGGACAGACAATGCGCGTCAAAGGCCCCAAGGGCGCCATGGTGTACACCCCGAACATGGTCAGGCACTTCGGCATGATTGCTGGCGGAACTGGAATCACGCCCATGCTGCAGATTATCAAGGCCATCATTCGCGGCCGCGAGACAGGCGACGTTACAGAGGTCGACCTCCTTTTCGCCAACGTGAACCCCGAGGACATCCTCTTGAGGGAGGATCTAGATTCGCTGGCCGCAAATGATAGCAGGTTTAGGGTGCACTACGTACTCAACAACCCTCCCGAGAAGTGGACTGGTGGTGTCGGCTTCGTTACTCCAGATATGATCAAATCCAAGCTCCCTGCTCCCGCCCAGGACATCAAGATCCTCATCTGCGGACCCCCTCCGATGGTCAGCGCAATGAAGAAGGCTACTGAGGGCCTGGGTTACACCAAGGCGAAGCCCGTCAGCAAGCTCGAGGACCAAGTCTTCTGCTTCTAGGTTGTTGGCGATGTCATGCATACAACAGCATATCATCACATAATGAGGGCCTATTGGTCGCAATCTGGAACTAAATAGTACTATGTTGGTGAAAGAAAAATGTTCGTCCCCCAATATTTCCTGGTAAAGCAGCAAAGCTCTCATAGTCGGGGTTTCATGCAATACATAGAGTTCATCAGCATAGCAGCACACCTCGTTTCATGTAGTCTCTATGTCACAAATCCTAGTCTCAGAGGGCACTTCGAAACTGTCATTTGGCGCAAGCATTTTAATTCGAAGCATGTTGCACTACGCCGTGATGCAATTATGCCATGTCTAGCGATCACGTGCACGTATCAGTCTTCTCCCCACCTACATCCATGCTTACTTGCCGTTCCCCACTTTGGTCCCACGATTACGTGGATGGCAACCTGGACCTTGAAGTATAGAGTCTTACCGACTGTGCTAATACCACTGTTCTTCTATTAAAAAGTACTTGGTGATAAAAAGACCGATTAATCCCGACTACCTTATTGACGTCATTTTCGCACTGTCGAGGACAACTTCGCCTTGAAGCGTATCTCTAAAGGTGTGGCTGGACCTCGATAGTCTTGACGAGGAATCGTTGGACGTCGTTAGGAAGACTGAAAATACTAAAATCCCATAGCAGCATGGCCCATCTTACAAGAGAAGAAGTGCTGCGTTCTGGTGAAGTATCTCCGGAATATAGAAAGGTATTCTCAGCATGTTCTGCTTCTTGCCATCCATTTCAAGAATTTGCCTTTCGCTCACGACTCAGGCCTTCGAAGCCCGACCTTGCAATATCTTCGGCAGAGACTTCTTCGCTCACCGCGCCGCCCGCGCTGAGCACCTCTCGAAACTCCGGCATCTCTACCTCATCCCGGCTCCCATCCCAGATAAGGTTACCGAAACCATGCACAATGTGCCAACCCGCGATGGATCTTCAATACGCGTGCGAGTTTACCAGCCTGTCATAGGACCACCAGAAGGCAGGAGTCCGCTGATCATGATGTATCACGAGGGGGGTTGGAGTATGGGAGATCTGACGGATGAGGATCTGAATTGTAGGTTGTTTGCCCGGGAGTTAGGTGCTGTTTGTGTCAATGTAGAGTATAGGTCTGCCTCCCACGTCGTAAATCTCCACACTATGCTTAGCTACTATAGACTTGCTCCTGAATATCCCTTCCCTGTCGGTGTGAACGACTGCTGGGACGCCCTCAAGTGGGCCCTCTCTATGTCTCCATACCTACACGCTACGCCCCAGCGCGGCCTCATCGTCGGCGGGTCCTCCGCTGGCGGGAACATATCCGCGATTATGGCCCTCCTATCCCGCGACGAACACCTTGACCCACCTATAACCGGCCAGTACCTCTCCGTCCCTGCGCTCCTCCCTTCAGACCGCGTTCCCTCCCACCTAACTCCCCTCTACCAATCCCGCAGCACCTCCACCTCGGACCCCGTCCTCGGCAAGCTCAATGATTCGGGAATCCTATCCATCTACGCGCCAGACCCAAACTCTCCTCTCTGGGACCCGTTTAACCACCCCGACGGACACAAGGGGGTTGCCAAAACCTTTTTTCAGGTTGGAGGCTTGGATCCGCTAAGGGATGAGGCGGTGTTGTATGATAGGAAACTGAGGGAGAGTGGGGTGTTGACGAGGTTTGAACTGTATGCGGGGTATGGGCATATGTTTTGGACGAATTGGCCGGAGTTGGAGAGGAGTGAGGAGTTTGTGAAGGATACGGTGCGGGGCGTCAAGTGGTTACTTGAGGCGTAAGGTGGACGTGCGGAGGGGGTGTTGAGAGGAGGGGGGGAGTTTGAAGGGTTGAGTAATGTGATATGGAGGCACCTTTCCTTGAATCAGGACAATCTGACGTCGGCCGTGATAGTTCTTGGTCTCTTGTGTATTATCGTCGAGCTAATATTCAAACGGAGCGCTAGAGACTTACTGCAGCAGAAAAGAAACACCGGCAAAAATTGTACGGCATGGTTCCACTTGTAAAGGAATCTTTTCCGGATCTTACATGAATCCCTCCACAGAATGAAGGGATTAGTCTTTCCTAAAGTGTATCGGCCAAGAGGCATGTTCAGCAATACCGTAGCGCCTACAATAATCCCTCGTAGGTGACAACGTACTGTTTATTTCAACAAGAACCAAGACCACAAAAACTCTCGTGCCGATCAAAAAAACCTGTCCCTCGATGATAGGCTGTCACAGTAAACCTCAGCCCTCACTATTTCAAAGTGGCGTTCTGGATTCGCTTGATCTGACCTCGGATTGGACGAAACTCGCTACACTGCGAGTCGACGATAGCTGTACATCATACCATCCTACTAGCTCTCAAGGCTACATTCCGTAGAAGTATATCTATGTGTATCGGTGTATATCCACTAGCCCAACTCCTCTTATTCCAATTCAAATCAGTACCTTCAACAACACTCCGCTAAAATGCCGGCAAAGAAGTTCTTCTACCTTGACCCCTCCGTACTTCAAATCTCTCCTGCCGAATTTAAAGAGGCACAGAACGCGGTAGATAGCAATGCGTACCGTGATGGCGACGTCGTGGAAGCATGGGACCACGTATTTCGCTGGAATAGTGATTGCGTGCCCCTGCGCAAATGGGAGGTATGGCGGTTTGAAAGCGACGAGCTTGCGGACGCCGCACTCCCCTTCATCATCAAAGCTGCAGGAGAAAGAGGTGGTACAGATCTACTCTCGCGACTCGAGTCTGCTGCTACCATGAAAGATGCAGAGCCTGCGGTGACGGCGCTGTGGCAACATCTACACGCGGACGCATACGCCATTATGGATACGAGTAAAGAGCAGATAGAAAGAGGGCAGGCAGTGTTCTACCGATACGCTCCGCAGATTCTAGCGAGCTTGCTGCACTTCAGTCTGTCGTCTGGGTTTTCCTCGCCTCGCATAAGCAAGATTTTGAATCTGACGAGCTACCTCGTGCCCCCGATGAGCTCTACGCCTGAAGGCGACGCCCCGCGCATCAGCAAAGAAAGCAACGACCGCACCTTCCAACGTTTGATGGAGACAACGCAATGGATGGTGGATTGCATGGGGGATGGGGCGATGGAGCCTGGGAGCGGGATCGGATGGTGTTCCACTGTTCGAGTGAGGTTGCTGCATACGACGATGCGGGCGAGATTGCTACAGAGGAGCAAACGCGAGTTCGAAGCCACGGGGATGTCGAGGTATGATGAGGAAGTGGAAGGGACGCCGATTTCCATGGAGGACATGGTGTGTACGCTTGGTGCGTTTGCGAATTGTCCGTTGATGTGCCTTGTGAAGACGGGGATTGTGCCGACGCAGCAGGAGTGTGAGGATTGGACAGGGATATGGAGGGTTATTGGGTATTATTTTGGTGAATTAAATCCCCCCCCCTAAGAAAAGTGTTGTTTCAAGCGTATTCTTACCGTTCGGAAACAGGTATCAATCCAGCCATTCTGACAACCCACTACGCCAACTGGGAAAAGAACAAGGCTATGGGATGTTCCTCAATCGTGACTATGTTTGCAGGAGAGGCTGATCCGCCTTCACCCGTAAGCAACTCTATACCTATTCCCCTGATCAAGTCCTAGTTTAACCCACATAGTGTCACTTCCCCTTCGAAATTGGCCTCATCCCCCCCGCATCTCGCATAACACGCATCCGTCCCTCTACTGTGAACCAAGACCCTTACCTCACGCCCGCCACCCTCCCCGTGCTCTTCTGCCTCGTCAACAGGTGGCCCATCCCATTTACCTTCGCGCAGCACTGTGTTGCAGCAAGGCATTTGATGGGAGAGACGCTGAGTGACTGGCTCTGCGTTCCGAGAGCTACGTGGAGAGATGAATTGATTTATCACGCCCTCTTCAAGATGGCAAATCTGCCCGCTTTATTTGCCAGGGTTTATAGGCGGGGCTGGGATAAGAAGAGGAGGGAAGTTATGAAGAAGAGTGTTGAAAAGGCGGTGAGGTACGAGCTTGGGAATCGTGAGTTTACTCCACCCATTTTTCAACTACCTTTTTCCATTCTATATGGGATCTGATTTGGTTTCGTCTATAGGTGCGAGCAAGTTTCGTCCGAGAGCGCCTGGGGCATTTATTCCTACAAAAGAAGGAGATGAATTTGGTGGGATAGAGCATGGAAATGAGGTCGGTGCGACCCTGGCTGAGTGGGTCGTACTATATGGTGAGGTGTTTGTGGTGTTTGGAGCATTGGCTGGAGCAGCTTTTTGGGGTGTTGGGAAGGCGAGGTTAGTGTATGAGTTTGGGGTTTGGTAGTATGTCCTTCGTCTTCTTTCATAGAACTTTTGTTTTCCTAGGAGGCGGGATATGATGGACTAGGAAGTGCAGAATTGGTGATGGGAGCGTTAGTAGTACGACTATGAAATCTAGATGACGGTGGGGTAATTACCCAGTGTTGACGCTACTATGCTAGCTAGATGTCTTCCTTGCTGGTAATACTTTTGCGGTGAGTCGCTACTACCTACTCAAGAGTCTAAACTGGGAACCTCGAAAAGTTGAGATACTGGGACTGCACTGAAGATGAGAATGGCTTTTAGTTTTCGTCCACGGCTCTTGGGAGGGACAAAGAGCTCCTAGTGATTTGACCGGGGATTGGAGACAATTGAAGAGAAACCAAGAAGGCTACTCAGGTAAAATTAGAAGGAACGATAAAAATGGCAAATGCCCTTTACTGTGCCGCTATGGCAAAGCGTGTAACTGGAATTTCAACCCTCGAATTCCTCACTGGCCTCGACGCATTTCAAACCCAGCGCAGGATTGTTCCCCTCCATCTACTTGCGGAGACTGAAGTGCACGGAAATAGCAATCTCTTTTCGATGATTGATACACCTCGATGTCTCCCTCAACCAACCCCTTTACAGCCTTGGAACCCAGGGAGTCAGCCCTGACACCAATAGATTCGAGTGATATGGATGCTATACTGACAATGTGAGCGCACGCACTTTATCCGTTGACAGGGGACATGGCACTGTGCCTGTTGCGGTATGCACCTTTGCATGCAAAGCTGGCGTCTTCTCGCTGAGCAGTATTGAATATGTTAGAGGAGGCAGATTACAGCTCTCCTTTCCTGATATCTCATCCTCGTCCCGAAATTTTACGACAAAAGATATCGGTGACGTCTTTCCCGATGGATAGAGTGTTACTGTCGGGACAGCATTCAAAATGACGCCTAAATTATGATCGGGGACTCCTCCAACACCATCTGTGATTACTTTCACAACGGCTACTCCATGAAGTTCTGTGGTGGAACTAACCAAATCAAGATTTATCGTCTCGATAACATGGATGATTGTAGATCGCAGTTGAAGAAAGCGAATTCGGATGATTCGCCGATGACGTATGGGCTTTAGTCTAAGGTAGCGTAGCGTCTTTACTATACTTGTTTCCAACTTCCTATGACTACAGGTCGCTTAATTTTCACTAGCTGGCCACCACACATCGAGCTCAAACCACCAACCCTCAAGCTCACTAAATAATTATTTTTAAAGAAAACTTTTAGAATTTTTAATTTTTTAAGAAGATTTTATAAGAAAAGATTTTTTTTCTTTAAAATACTTATGTCTCTTAAAATTAATTTTTTTAATATATTCTTAAATTCTTAATAGGTTTCTAACGTGTTTTTAACATATTCTTAATATATTCTTTTTAATTTTTTAAGATATATTCTTAACATGTTCTTAATAGAAAATATTATTTTAAGTATTTTAAAGAAGAAATATCTTTTTTTATAAAATCTTCTTAAAGACAAGATAGTATATTGAGCAATGACTACAAAGGGGCTATTTACTAGGCCGGTTGCCCTTTTACTTATACCTCCTTCGTTGGTCTATCTTTTAGTATGCGGAGTCCTAGCACATACAGCGTATGTAGAGGCGCGTCGCATACTTCCCTTCGTGTCAGGTTATGCGCCTGAGGCCCGCATACTGTCAGTATGCGCCAAGGCCTCGCATACTGGGTCACGTGACTTGACCCCGCTTTGGTCAGATGATCCTCGACCAGTGGAATCTTCAAGAGGTTCTCATCCGAGCGAGCTCGGGTTGTAACATTATGGTGGGCTGAGCCTCTAGCGCTGGTCGCCCGACCTGCAACCTCCCAACTTCCTCACTTCATCCATTCCGATAGACCGAGCAAAACTGACAACACGACCGTAATATTTTACTACCATTTGCCATGGGGTCTTCAGCACGCAAATTGAAAACTACCTACACATTGCATGGCCTACCAGACGAACTTCTCTTAAAGATAGCGTCGTTCATTCTCGGAGACACTGCAGCAAGATTCGAGGGTGTTGTCGAATGCATAACGCCAGAGGACGCGGACGACGAGATCGACCATGAGCTCGATCAAGTACAAAAAGATTTTCGGTATGTTTCGTCAGACCTAAGGAGTTTGGCATTGGCCAGCAGGAGTCTCCGTCCGATCGCCCAAGAAATTCTTTTCCGCGCACCCATTCTTTACGACCAAAGATGGAAATTCAAGGACTCTTCCATTGTCAATCTTACGAGGACTTTACTTGAACGGCCCGACCTCGCGAACTTTGTCAGAATACTGCGCATTAATGTCCCTTCGGATTACGCCATGACGTGGACTGAAAGCCCACCCCGGGAGTTTCCCGTTTCCAAGAAAGCAGCAGCGTTTATTGAAAGCCCACCCCAGGACTCTGCCGTTTTCGAGAAAGCAACAGCGTTGATTGAGAAATTGAATATTGATTCTGAGGTGAAAAGATATTGGAAAGAGGAGCTTCGTGACTTCTACCCGCGAGCCTTCTGTATTGTTGTCCTTTCTCTAGCCTCGAAACTTGAGCGACTCCACGTCGCCCCAACTTTAAAGCACGACAGTGGCCTAGGGCTACTTCCTATATTGTTTGGGGTTGATACAGTTGCTCGCGACAGAGATCTAGCTCAAATTCCTGGGTTGCGAAGTCTTTCGCATCTCAAACTAGTAGTAGAGGCACCTTTCGAAGTACTAGGGCTGCAACTGCTTTCGAAACTGGATAGTCTCGATATTTCCATCGAAGCCGTCTACCACACGGAGTCTGGATTGACTTCGCCAGCAACTTTCCTGAAGTCAGTCAGACACCTCCGCCTAGATTGCCGGATTAGGAAGATTGGCTTGGCCCGCGGATTCTGCCATCACTTGCGAGTAATTACTCAAATGTTTGAGAACCTGGTGTCTCTACACCTGTACGGGGAGCCTCCCTTCTATGATCATCGCGTGGACCTGTATAACGTTGGTTGGCGAGATTGGTACCAAAGGGAGCTGCGGGACAAATCATATTCCGCACTGGTTGAATCCCTCGCACTCATTGCTCCTAGGTTGCAAACGTTTGAACTCCCGCGCGGCTTTTGGACTTTACCCAACATAATGCCACATAGTGGCATGCGCGGTGGCATGGAGACAATCAACCCAAAAGACGAGTTTGTTGGGGAAATCACGGATTTTCGAGCGTTTGAAACCCTCAAACACCTCATCATTCCAAAGACTGCGATTGTTCACAAGACCGTGGAGAAGACGACTCAAGCCAGTCCTATAGATACACTACCCTGCTCGCTCAAGCGCATCACTGTATTTGGAGCAGACGAAGAGTTATGGCCTTGGCTGGAGGATATACTCGACAGCCGACCGTCTTACTTCACTACGTTGGAGGAGATTGAGTTTCTGCAGTGGGAGCCGATATATCCGAAGCCAAGCTTGAAGTTGTTGGAGAAGTTGGAAATTGATCAAGAAGGGCTTTGGAACAAAATAATCGCTTCTGGTATCAAGTTCACTTTCAGTTAGTAAAACCTGCCGTTTAGTCTCGACACTACAAGAATGGGGCTTTTGTAAAATAGCGAAAGTCATCTATAGCCAAGACTGGAGGACCCTCGACGACGAATCGGGAGAAATGCAAAGTTCATCTTCTGACTGTCTTGTGGCGAGAGTCGGCCAAAAATAAAAGATGATATTGAGCAATTGATCATGTGACTTGACAATGCTCTGGGGGTTCGGCCAGACGCATTTGTTTGGTACATGTTCAGGGATTTTCTCGGACATGTGGGTGATGCGGCCGTCCCGCGCCACTCCTAAAGGTAGAATTGATCTGCGAGCAGTGTTTCACGCAAACGGAACGAAGCCTCATGTATATGGCGATCACCCGACGGCTGCGGCGCCTTGGAATTGGAAATGATATCTGCAGGCTTGGAAGAGCAGAGCGATGGTAAGAGGAGGAGTCGATGAGGCTATGCTGTGCGACGATGGAATGCGACGATGGAATACGAAGATTTTAAACAATGTGTCAGATGTCAGACTCGAGCTGTTCGTATGTCTGCCACTAGTAGCGCCGAGTATTATTAGTCGCGAGCTACTCGAGAAAGGGAGGAGGAGGAGGCGGATGTGTAGTGGCCTGCTGCAACAGCACGGTGCCAACTTGTCGTCTTGTCCATCGCTGTTGGGTCGAATTTCCCAAAACTTGAAATGCTGGTGGAAGCTGGGCAGGACGGGTGGTTATCTAAAATGAGGGCCGGGGGAAGCCGTTGGGAGGGATGGCATCCTGCATCCTGCTTCGGGGCCTTTCCTGTTCGGCGGCGTCGGACTCAACGGCGGCGATATTGGAGACGACGGATGGTGGCACCGCGTACATATTGGCGGCGGCCAGGGGAGGCTTGGGGGCAGAGGCATTGCGTGAGTATTGCATGCAGGCGAATTGCTGAGGCTCGTGTGGGTGGCCGGTTCACGTGCGTCATTGATGGACGGATTGGGCGGGGGGCCAAGAATAGCCCTGGAGAGGCGGTTGCTTGGTTAACCTGTCTAACCGCAACGGAAACAGGCCCGTCAGCCTCTCCGTCGCACCCTCCAGCAGGCTCAAGGGAACTGCACGGCGCCCTTGTTCTGCTACTCCGTACGCTGCTCGCAACTCGCAGACACACCATTGCCCTCCAGACTGCGCTCCACCAACACTCTACCCTCCACCTCCCGCTCGTTTAGCTCGTTTACACTGCTAATATATCCCTCCGCCGTCGCAAACAAAACCTTCTCCTGGGACACAGCCGCGAGATCAACACGCAGCGGCGCGCCCGCTTTCTCACCCTTCTCCCTCGCCCACGAGGCGGCCCACAACACTCGTCGCGATAGCAATGGCCGGCGTCCCAGAGCGAGGCTACTCGTTCAATCGCAATGACGAGCGCTCTCTCCAGCCGGGCTACCAGCCGTACGAAACTCCACGAGACGTCTCCCCCATACAAGCCCATCCCCCACAGTTCCCGCTGCCGGGCCACGACATGAGCCCTCCTCCGCCGCCCGCCCACCGAAGCCCTCCCGGGGGGGTGCCTCCCAGCAGCTCCTACTCCCAGCGGCCATACGCCGTGGGCGCTGCAGGCACCTCCAACAACTACACCGACTACTCACTACCGGGCGTCACGCCTGGAGCAGACAATCTGGGGGAAAACTCGGCCGGCGGAGGCATCAATGGAATAGCGATAGGCGTTGCAAACACACACGAGAGGGAAAGCGGATTGCAGGCCCTGAGAGACCTCAACGGCTGGGGGCGGAACGGGGACGGAATTGCGGGACCGAGAGGAGCGTCGCAAGAAAGGAGTGGGACAAGCACGCCCTTTTCCGACCAGCACGCATACGATCACCCGATGCCGCGACCCATTCACCCGCAAACCTCGTACGGGTCCAATGCGCCGCTCGCATCGGGAGCCATGGCGTCCGCGGGCATCATGTCGACAAACAGCTCCGAACGCAGTATCCCTCTGAGCAGTCGCCCGACCCCCCCGCACAATGCCTTTCCATACTCGGATAGCCCCTATAACCAATACTCGTCCTCGAATTTGAATCTTGCCCCACAAATGGGCGTAATCAACCCCAACGAGGTCGCCGACGACGACGATTGGGGTATGGGGCCGCGGCAGCCCGTCCAGCAGAAACGCCGTTCGTTCGTGCCCTTTGGTGCTTCGCGGGATGGAAGCCGGGAGAGCACCCCTGGTGCTGCTGCGGCTGGTGCAGCGCTTGGTGGAGGCGCTGGTTCTGCTGCCTACCTGGCGACCCGAGATGCAAGTGGCAACTACAACGCTGTACCCGGGGGGTCTGGCCATCTCCCAGGGGATGCCGAACTTGTGCGTGAGAAATCAAGAAACGAGTGGATAGAGAAAGACAACCGCGGAAGGAAGCGAGTGACATGGATCGTGAGCGCCGTCATCGTCTTCGTCATAGTCGGCGCCATTGTCGGTGGTGTCCTCGGTTCTGTGCTTAAGAAGCACAAGGGCTCCGATGCAGCAACCGGAGGGCAAAGTGCCCAACAGGTCGCTGAAGACAACAAGGATGACCTTTCCATCAAGTCAGCCGAAATCCAGAAACTCATGAACAACAAGGACCTGCACAAAGTATTTCCGGGCATGGACTATACGCCTTTGAATACTCAATACCCCGACTGTTTGAAGGTCGGAGCGTCGCAAAATAATATTACGAGGGATATCGCCGTGCTCTCACAACTCACCAATGCAGTGAGGTTGTATGGCACAGATTGCAACCAGACCGAGATGGTGCTGCATGCAATCGATCGCTTAGAACTTAAAGATATGAAAGTGTGGCTCGGCGTTTGGTTAGGCAATGACGACAAAACGAACAAGCGACAAGTCGCCCAAATGTGGGAGATTATTGACGCCCACGGCGCCGACAAACTAAAGGGAGTTATCATTGGCAACGAAGTGCTTTTCCGTGAGGACCTCACCGAGACTGCACTCTTGAAGTACATCACAGACATCAAATCCAACCTTACAAAACACAACATCGACTTGCCAGTCGCAACGTCAGATCTAGGTGATAATTGGACTGCAGATATGGCAGGGAAAGTGGATATTGTTATGTCGAATGTGCACCCCTTCTTTGCGGGCGTCGATGTTACGGTGGCGGCGGGATGGACGTGGAACTTTTGGCAGAGTCGCGATGTTATTCTTACCAAGGATGATGATAGCATCAAGCAGATCATCGCAGAGGTGGGGTGGCCTTCGGGAGGTGGAAAGGACTGTGGACAGGCTTCTGAATGCACGTCCACCACACCTGGCTCTATAGCAGGCATCGACGAGATGAACCAGTTCATGGACGATTGGGTTTGCCAGGCTCTGAAAAATGGGACTGACTATTTCTGGTAAGTGCCAAAGACGGAACTTTGCTCTACCTGCTTGATACTAAGTATGATCTAGGTTCGAAGCCTTCGACGAGCCCTGGAAAGTTCGCTACAACGAAAAAGACAAAGAGTGGGAAGACAAATGGGGATTGATGGACGTGGACCGCAATCTGAAATCTGGCGTCAAAATTCCCGACTGCGGCGGCTCCACCGCCTCGTAATATCTCTCTGGTTCTTTTCTCTGTTCTTATTTCAGCACAACCTGTGTTTTGCATTTGCAGCTTGGCGTTCTCGGTGCATAGGACGGCATACGACATACGACATTTTGGGTGAAGATTGTGGCCATTTTCCTCCACTTCCGATCGAGTTTTGTTCTTGGGGGGAGGGTTATGTTCTTTTGCTGCGCTGCCATGTCATTGGTGATGCGTATGGACATCTTTGCGAGCATGTTTATATGTGTGACCACTCTAGTATCATAGGTCAGATTTCTTCAAAGGGGCAGTATATGTTAATTTCGGACTGTATATGGATATGGATATCTGAACATAGGAGGTTCGGCGTGGGGCTGGGATGGGCTAGGGGGAGGATCTGAGAGGAATTCCGCATGGGCATCTCCGGGGGGGAAGGGGTGAAGCGCTTGCGGGTGCATGTGGGATATGAATAAGAGCGGAAATGAAAGTCCCTGGATGGATCTGAATTGCACAGCGCCGGGTCGCGTTGGCCCGATGGTCTTAGACGGCTTGGCTTGGGGCAATCTGTAGATAGATAGCTTGAGCCCCTGTTCTGCTTTGCCTTGTTGCAGGGCTAGGAATACAAAAGATGAAGTTTTTTGATTTTCACCACTTGATTGTTTTCCTCGTTCATTGGCACGTAACATGGCATCCTCTAGATTCGACCTCTGCATGTGTCTGCATGATGTGACTGTCTCACGCTGACCATCAGAGCGTCGTGTAAGAAGTTGGGGGATGGGCCGTAGACGGAAAAGAGGAAAGGTGCCCAAGACCTGTGTGCAGGGAGAATCTATGTTACATGTAAATTTATAGTTGTGCATCCATCTCTTCCACTGAAAAGATGCTCGTGTTGTTTCCAAACGCTTATCAGGAGGTGGGGGTGGGGGCGGGGGTTTCGATTCTGCTTCGAAGGAAAAACAGGACAAGTCGAGGCAGAAGCAGAAGCAGAAGAAGAAGAAGAAGAAGAAGAAGAAGAAGAAAAAGAAGAAGAAGAAGAAGAAGAAGAAGAAGAAGAGAGGCCAACTATGCAGGCCAGGCAAGGGCTTCGACCTGGGCATGCTACAAATCAGCCCATCTCTTTCTGCACGTTGGGTACAGTGGTGTAGGGAGGAATGAACGCCCGCATGTCACTTTGGACTACGTGGTACATACACTGGATTCTTCTTCGTCTGGCTCACGCACTACATGCAG